>PVHX01013332.1:0-30576 GCA_004024805.1 Geosciurus inauris
TTTTTTTTACGTGGTGCTGAGGATCGAACCCAGTGCCTCACGCATGCTAGGCGAGCACGCTACCACTGCACCATAACCCCAGCCCACTATTTTTTTTTTAATACAAGTACTTTATGGTTTATTTTTATCAACTTTAATAATTTTTTATTTTAAATTGCTGCTTGAAGTCTATATATATACATATATAAACACATATATATATACACATGACAGTAGAGTGTGGAACCTATTTTTAAGGCCTAACTTTTTGAATTTTGCAGACAGAATTACAAAGTGCATTACTTCTCAAGGAATCACTTGAATTTTAGTCAAATTTTCCTGGAGAATAAATCTTGTAAAAATATTTTTCCACTCCCACAACTTCACTCTTTCAAGTAAAATAATGAACGAGAACATGCTTTGTAAGTGTAGATATACTGAACAAGTGCAAGGGGATTACCATCAGAATCACCTTAGGACCTTCACTAAGCTGCGTATCGATACAGCCCTCTGTATCAGTGGGTTCTGCATTTGCAGATTCAACCACTAGTGGATCAAAAATATTCGGGGGGAAAAAGTGGTATTTATATTAAATGTGGACAGACTTTTTCTCTAAATAATACAGTTTAACACCTGTTTACATTGTATTTTGAATTTTAAGTAATCCAAAGTTGATTTAAAGTACACAGGAGGAGGTATCTAGGTTATATGCAAAAACTATGCCATTTTATATAAAAGACTTGAACATTCACAGGTTTTAATGGCTGTAGAGGTTCCTGGAACCAGTCACCTGCAGGAATGGAGGGGTGGCTGTATATAAACTCAGCTGTCCTGAGTAGGTTCTATTCCTCTCTCCCATTCTGATTATGAATGTCCAGGAGGAAGCGCTGACCATGCAGTTTGGAAAAGTTTCCTAATAATGCTGATACATCCTTACTTTCAAGCTACTGTGCTTAGATTTATGACTTAAAATATTTTCACAGTTTTGAAGAAGTGCACTTACTAATTTGTTTTTAAGCCAAAACATTACAATGATGACATTAGCTGATGTTTCCAGTCATTGGCTGGAAGATTTGGGGCAACATGGGAAACAGGCCTGGCTCCAGGGAGTCCTGATGCTGGTGGCCTTTGGCTGAAAGTAAATTGTCTTTGTCAGCTATAGGTTTCAGGTGGGATTTTTTTTTTTTTTTAATGTTAAAAATTCTAGTTTTTTCTTTATTTGCTTTCCTCCCAATTTCTCCCCTTGCTTTGTCACTCACATTTAACATTTTATTTGCCAATAGGTCAAGGAAGTTAAAAGGACTTCATCAGGCCTGGAAGTCTCTATGATTACTGAAGTTCCTGGTAGCAAGTGCACCTTGACCACTATTCCAGGTGTTGACTGCCTGCTCTGGGCCATTGGGCGGGACCCAAATTCCAGAGGCCTGAATTTAAACAATCTGGTAAGCTGCTTAGTCTGCCCTGAGCAATCTTGATTCTGTCCCCATCTCACCCATCCAAAACTTGGGTGGGATCCATTGGATTTTTTTATTTCATATATTCAGTTTGTCATCAGATCCTATCGTTTTTCCTTTGAAATATTTTCCCTTTCTAGTGCCATCACTCTGGATCAGTCCCTGATTAAATTAGAGGGATTCTAATCTAGATGGTCCAGCAGTTTCCTGGCTGGCTTCCTTCTTGTAGACTTCCTTTTTGCTATGTGAATATTGAAAGTTCTATACTGATCCCAGATTGTCCCCAGTATCTAATTCAGATAGTTGAGTGTATACCTCATCCTGAACATTGTGTTACTCAGCAAGGGAAACAGATGTGATGCTGTCTCTCTCTGGGCTCTCCTAGTGCTTCACACAGTGAACGGTTTCTTCTTTGTTCTCTTAAATTTTGAAGTAAAGCTTAATACAGTGACTTGAGGTATAGTTCCCAGAGTTCAACCCAAATTTGAACCTTTCTATCATTTACCAGTTGCATGGCCTTGAGTAAGCAGCTTAAGTTTTCTGTTTCACATACAAGATGGAAATAAAAACAGTACTTTGTCTCATTGTGCTATAGAGAACAGTAAATGAGAAAGAACATGAAAAATAATCTGCTTAGCCCCTGGCTTATAGTATGAACACAGTATATGTTAACCTGTTGTTTCTGACAGATATGAAGTTTTTTGTAGTGGGGTATCCTATTGCAATAATAGAATATTTTATGTTGGAGGTTTATAGTGTTGATGGAACCTCTGGAGCAGTGTGTAACATTTTCACTTATGTGCTAATATTAATTTCTGTTATAATGTGGATTTCTTTTTCATCTCTGTAAAAGGTTATTTCTTCTTATTCCTCCTCTTCATCATCATCCTCATCATCTTCATTTTTTGGTGCTAGGGATTAAATGAAGGGATTTGCATATGCTCAGCACATACTTTACCACTGAGCTATATGCCCAATCTTTTTTTTTTCAATATTTTTTTTTTAATTTTTTTTAGTTGTAGATGAACATAATACCTTTATTTATTTTATGTGGTGCTGAGGATCGAACCCAGTGCCTTACACATGCGAGGCAAGCGCTCAACCACTGAGCCATAACCCCAGCCCTTTTTTAATATTTTTTTAGTCATTGATGGATCTTTATTTTATTCATTTATTATTTATATGTGGTGCTGAGGATCGAACCCAGTGCCTCACGCATGCTAGGCAAGTGCTCTACCGCTGAGCTTACAGCCCCTGCCCCAATATTTTATTTTATTTTATTGGTACTCAGGATTGAACACAGGGGCATTTAACCACTAAGCCACAACCCCAGCCCTTTTTATTTTATTTTATTTTATTTTATTTTGGTACCAGGGATTGAACTCAGGAGCACTTGGCCACGAAGCCACATCCCCAGCCCTATTTTGTATTTTATTTAGAGACTGGATCTCACTGAGTTGCTTAGTGCCTCACTTTCTTGAGGCGCTTGAACTCGCGATCCTCCTGCCTCAGCCTCCCGAGCCACTGGGATTACTGGCCCCAGCCCTTTCTAAATATTTTATTTAGAGGGCTGTGGCTGTGGCTCAGTGGTAGAGCGATTGCCTCGGATATGTGAGCTACTGGTTCGAACCTCAGCACCACATAAAAATAAAGATATTAAAAAATATAGATATTTTATTTAGAGACAGTCTCGCTGAGTTGTTTAAGGCCTTGCTAAATTGCCGAGGCTGGCTTTGGACTCACGATACTCCTGCCTCAGTCTCCCGAGCTGCTGTGTGCCACTGAGCCAGGATTATTTTTCAAAAAAAATTTTTTTTTTTTTTTTTTACCAAGGATTGAACCCAGGGGCCCTTAACCACTGAGCCTCATTCCCCAGTCTTTTTTTTATATTTTATTAGAAATAGGGTCTCGCTGAGTTGCTCAGGCTGGCTTTGAACTCATAATCCTCCTGCCTCAGCCTCCCAAATCGCTGGAATTACAGGCATGTGCCATCACTCCTGGCTACCTATTTTTTAATATTTTAAAGAATAAAATTCTCAGAAATATTAGGCTTATTTTTAATCTTATTGTTCTATGAAATTTAGTCAAAGTAGTTGTCTGTTTTCATATTAACGAAACTAATCATCCAGCTCTTCCACCCTTCAAGAGGAACTTTGCCTTTGTACAGTGTGGGCATTGGTAGGTCCAGTGTTTAATTATATTTGCTGAATTTTTGAAGAATTAGGCAAGAAAAATGTTCAGTTTCGGTACAATGTTAAGATATAGCTGTATAATGCAAATTGAATGACTACTATTTGCTAGGTCTTGGCAAAATGTTACTAATCAAGTTTAATCTTGTCAATAACTGTTGGCATGGTAAGGAGGAGGAAACAGGAATGCAGGAATAACAGATAACTCTCAAGGATGGAAACTATGGAGTGAGAAGGCTAACACTCCATTGTATTTTCAGTGACTAGATTAATCCCTCATTTGCAGTAGAAGCTCAAGTATCTGTTGATGAATAGGCAGTTATACAGAGTCTCAGAGCTAAAAAGTGGCAGAGCTCGGATTTGAACCCCAGTACCTGACTGACTCCAAAAGTTTTACCCTTCTTTTTTATTCTTTTTGGTGGCACTGGGGATTGAATTCAGGGCTTTGTGCATGCTGAGCACATGCTTTACCACTGAGCTATACCCCAGCCCTTTTTATTTTTTGAGGCAGGGTCTTGCCAAGTTTCCCAGGCTGGTCTTGAGCTTGTGATCCTGCTGCCTCGATTTCCCAGTCTCTGGCATCATAAGCATGTGCCACCACACCTGGCCCCAAGAGCATACTCTTAACCACCATGCTGCCCTGTATAATTCATTATGCTTCTTTTTTGCTGTACATTTATTACTCACATTGGAGTGTATCTTCTCTGCAGAGCCATAAATTAAGCACAACACATCTTAGAGCAAAAATATGTCTCAGCAGAGAAGGAAAATTGGTTATGGGAAATATCAGTATGTTCTAAAGTAGAATGTGATGTTTGCTTAAATTTTTAAAAATAAAATAGTAAACTGCAAAGGAATGTGCTTTTGGTGACTGCTTCCGACTATGTCCCTATACAGGGTGTGTTAGTTAGTCTGCCTCAGGAGGGACACATTGGTGGACAAAGTTGATAAGCACTTTTATTTTTTTATTTTATTTTATTTTTTAAATATTTTGTTTAGTTGTAGATAAACACAGTATCTTTATTTATTTTATGTGGTGCTGAGGATCAAACCCAGTGCCTCACCTATGCAAGGCAAGCGTTCAACTGCTGAGCCATAACCCCAGCCCCTGATAAGCACTTTTAGATGGGCCCCACAGGTATGGCAGGTAGTACATCTGAGAGCTGAGTGATTCCTTTCTTCATTTCCCTTACCAGTTGAACTGTACATTTCAGTGTCAAACATCTTAAAATTGGACAAAATGTTTCACCTGTTACATTAAACAAAGATTCAAAACTTGCCAACTTCACACGTGTCATGTTGTGTTGAGTCTTGTGGTTCCTAGATGCTCCGGTGAAGGGGTGTGGTATGTATTGAGGTAGATGTAGAACTTGGCTCTATCATTTTCAACAGATAAACCAGTATTCATGTGATTTCCTTTCATAATTTTAGGGGATTCAGACTGATGAGAAAGGTCATATTATAGTAGATGAATTCCAGAATACCAATGTCAAAGGTGTCTATGCTGTTGGGGACGTGTGTGGGAAAGCTCTTCTTACTCCAGGTAATGCTGCTTCCCTGTGTGCTACATAAAACTGTTCAGTTTTTCACAGTTAAATCCACTTCAGCAAAGTGTCTTCATTTCATCAAAATGGTAAAAATGTGTTGAAATAGATATTGATATTTTCTGAACCATATTCAGTTTTCTTTAAAAGACTTAAGAAAATGCTTAGCAATGACCAAAGTTTTTGTCTAATGATATGGTCACCCTCTGAAGAACTCTGAGTTTTAGTTTTGTGTTGTGACAGTGGGAAGTGGCTTTTGGAAGAAGTCATTTAGATTAGCATTCTTGTATGAATACTTGGATTTAACTGATCTCCTTCCCTTCCCTATCCAGAACCTCAACCCATGTCCTGAGTTAAGGATCACATTCCAAGCTCTTTGTCTCACCTTTAATCTAGTAATGATGTCATTCATTCAGCTTTCAATCCATCTTTCTGTAGGACCTCATCAGATTTTCTAAAATGTCCTTGGGGGTCTTGCTTCAGGATGGAAACCTATCCTGTCCCACACTCCAATCCTTTTAGCTGCTTTAGGAAGTTCTCTTTTTCCTTTTAACTTATTTATTTTTTTATTTTGTTTTGTTTTGTTGGTAGTGATTCTTTTTGTTTTTTAAGGCATGGTCTCAGTAAGTTGCCCAGACATTTGTGTTTCTTCTACCACGTAACCAGGATTGCTGAGATTACAGGCATATGTCATGGTGCCTGGCTCCTTACTTATTTATTTTTAACTTTTTATTTCTGGTACTAGAGATTAAACCCAGGAGTGCTTAACTACTGAGCCACATCCCCAGCCCTTTTTATTTTGAGACAAGGTCTTGCTAATTTGCTTTGCTTAGGGCATGGCTAAATTGCTGAGGCTGGCCTAGAATTGAATTTGCAAATCCTCTTGCTACAGCCTTCCAAATTCCTGGGATTATAGGCGAGTTTCAGCATGCCTGGCCCTAATTTATTTTGTAATTAAATTAAAATTATATATATATTTATGGTATATAACATGATTTGAAGTATTGATACATTGTGGATGTCTAAGTCAAGCTAAGTAAGGTATGTATTACCTCACATGTTATCTTTTTGTTTTGTTTTGGTAAGAACACTTTAATCTACTCCCTTAGCAATTTTCAAATATATAATACACTGTTATTAGCAATAGTCAACATTGTACAATAGATCTCTTGGACTTAGTTGTTCTAACTTTAAAAAAAAATTTATTGTGTTGGGGATCAAATTTAGGTCCTTGCACATTTTAGGCAAGCTCTGTGATAGTGTTATATCGCCAGACCCCTAACTGTAATTTGGTATCCTTTGACAGGAAGTTGTCTTAACAAAAGCAAAATAACAAGCAAAGTTTTAAAAACTTCACAGCATAATCTGAACAAAAATTACGTCAAAATGAAGAAAATTTCTTATATATTCTTGTATTTTATTTTGGGGAAAATACTGATAATTTAAAAGAAATAAAGTTAATAACTGATGGTTTTATCGAACTCAGGCCTGTTTGTTTATTTAAGACTGTTAGGAATAAAAAGGGCTAAGAAGAATAAACTTCTGTGTTTTTGTTTTTGTTTTTGTTTTTTAGTGCTAGGGATTAAACCCAGGGCCTTGGGCATGCTAGGCAAGCACTCAGTCACTGAGCTACCTTCCTGGCCCTTTTTTAAATTTTATTTTGAGGCAGGGTCTTGCTAAGTTACCCAGGCTGGCCTCAAAATTGGGATCCTCCTCCCTCAACCTCCTGAGTAGCTGGGTAGTAGTAGGTGTGTACCAGCTCACCTGGCAAGAGTAACTTCTTATGTTAAAATATATTACTGTGAAATGAATATGGTTCTGAATAGAACTGGAGATGTGCAAAACTAATTTGTTTCATTAATATTGAATCAGGAAGCTAATATCCTCACTAAATAGATTAACTACCAGATGATTGGGAACTTACTAATGTATCTTGTTTTTCTGTTTTTGTTTTGGTAATAAAAAGTAAAGAATTGCTATATGCCAGTGTTTTGAGTTTTTAACAAAAGCTTGATAAGTTTTCATTCTATTGAACTAGATTTGTAACAAGTATTAGCACTAAGGTTTTGTCAAAATTGATATATTATGCCAGGTATATAAATGGTTAGTAGAAACAATTCTGTTAAAATGAACAGTAAGATAAGCACTGATTTTAAAATGTCTTTGTAGTTGCAATAGCTGCTGGCCGGAAACTTGCCCATAGACTTTTTGAATGCAAAGAGGATTCCAAATTAGACTATGACAACATCCCCACTGTGGTCTTCAGCCATCCCCCTATTGGGACGGTGGGACTTACAGAAGGTAGGTATTTAAAACAAAGTCATTTTATTCCTTCTGGTCTCATCAGCCCACTAAATCTTTCTCAGCCCCCAAATTACACTCCTTTTCTGGTTAGTCTCTAGAAACAGTTCCAATTTATTCCCCAGCTACTAATATTATGAAAGTATGGTTTCTTTTTCCCACACTACCCTGTTTATTTTTTTGATGGTTCTTAGATTACTTATTTGAACTAATTTCAAATTTGAACAAAAATTACAAAAAAGTATAAAGGACCCATATATCTTTAATAATTTTGCTTTATCATTTTTCACTCTATATACATATAGACTTAAGTATTTCTTTGTTAAAAACAAGGTTGTTCCCTGACATAAACCCAGTACAGTTTTCAAAATGAGAAAATTTCAGTTGATACAGTATTATCTAAAAAACATTATGAAAATTTTGCCAATTATCTAATACAATGTAATTTTCAACATTTTTTCCCTCAAGTCCAGAATTTAGTTCAGGATAATGTATTACCTATAACATTTATACCTCTAGAGTCTCAGCTTTTCTTTTTTTTAGTGCCATCGACATTTATTTTGTAGAATGTTCTTTATTTGGTATTGTTTTGATACATCTTGTAATTTAACTTAGGTTAAATTTTTTTGGCCAACTTTCTTTTTGATAGCTCAGTGTAATTGTTTAGTTTTTTTTTTTTTGATAGATGCTTTTTTTAATATGCATTATAGATGAGGCTGTTAATAAATATGGAAAAGATAATGTGAAGATCTATTCAACCACCTTTACCCCAATGTATCACGCAGTAACCACAAGGAAAACGAAATGTGTGATGAAAATGGTTTGTGCCAACAAAGAGGAAAAGGTATGAAAAAAAATCAAGTAAGCTAAGCAATGCTCTGCAAAGTTGACAGGGATGCTAGTAGTTTCTAGGTTGTCTGGGACAGGGGATTGGGGAGACCAAGTAGGTAAGCCTACGAGTTCAACTGGGCAGTCCCACTTTATCTATTATATATACATTATGATATATATATACACATATATTATACTATATACATACATATATATATCTGTCCTTCATAATTTATTTAGAAAGAACTTTTCACTTCTCTTGAAAAATGAGGATCAGGGGTGGGGATATACAAGTCCCTGGGTTCACAAGAAAAAAAAAAAGGATCAAAAACTACCAGGAAGCCGGGCGCGCGGTGGCACAAGCCTGTAATCCCAGCATTTAGGGAGACTGAGACAGGAGAATTGCGAGTTCAAAGCCAGCCTCAGGAACAACGAGGCACTAAGCAACTCAGTGAGACCCTGTCTCTACATAAAACACAAAATAGGGCTGGGGATGTGGCTCAGTGGTTGAATGCCCCTGAGTTCAATCTCCAGTACCAAAAAAAAAAAAACAACCTACAAACCACCAAGAGCTTGTCAACACTGACCAGTAGACCAGAATAGATAGGAAACTCAAAAATATGGAGTATAATATAATTTTAAATTTAATATAAAACAGCAAAGTAATTTATTTGGCCGTTTTTTCTAAGATAATTTATGCTTTTGATTTAGCTTTTTGGGGGGTGGGGTACTGGACATTGAACTCAGGGGCACTCGACCACTGAGCCATATCCCCAGCCCTATTTTGTGTTTTATGTAGAGACAGGGTCTCACTGAGTTGCTTAGCACCTCACCGTTGCTGAGGCTGGCTTTGAACTCATGATTCTCCTGTCTCAGCCTCCCTAAGTGCTGGGATTACAGGCTGGCGCCACAGTGCCTGGCTTATTTATGTATTTTTATATGGTGCTGAAGATTGAACCCAGTGCCTCACATATACTAGGCAAGTGCTCTAACACTGAGCTACATCCTCAATCCCTTGATTTAACTTTTTGTGAACCTGCTAAATGTTCTTAGTGTCTGCATCATTTCATATGAGTCTCCTCCCTTCCCCCATCCCCCTAATGTATAAGGTTTTCGTTTCTTTCACTCCCTTGCAAACAATTTTTTATTAACAGCCATTCTAATGGGTGTGAATTGGTATCTCATGGTGGTTTTAATTTGCATTCAAATCATTTCTTTTTTTGTCATTAAAAAAATTAGTTTTGGGCTGGGATTGTAGCTCAGTGGTAGAGCGCTTGCCTCCCATGAAGGAGGCACTGGCTTCGATCCTCAACACCACATAAAAGTAAATAAAATGGGGATATTTGTGTTCATCTACAACTGAAAAAAAAAAAAAGGTTTGGTCCTAGGCCAGACTATTGGGCTGTTTCTACTAATAAAATATTAAAGTAGAACTTAATGATATTGCTTAGAATGAGGATCTTCCCCACCTCCTGTGTTGGGGATTGAACCAGGGGCTCAGGCATGCTAAGCAAGCACTTTCCTACGAACCTGTATCCCCACCCAACTGTTAGGAATGAGAATGTATTTTTGTTTGGGGTTTTTTTGAAGGGAGACAGATATCAATATTCTTTGGGACAATCGATTAAATGAAGATTTGGGGGCTGGGATTGTGGCTCAGTGGTAGAGCGCCTGCCTCTCATGCATGAGGCACTGGGTTCGATCCTCAGCACCACATAAAAATAAATAAATAAAGATAATGTGTCCATCTACAACTAAAAAAATATTTAAAAAAAAAAAAAGATTTGGATATTGCCCCAACTTCTATTATCAAAAAAATTATAGTGTGTCTAATTCAGTGTAAGCCAAAAACCACAGACATAGTACCTCGCTTCGAATTCAACATCCCTGTGGACTGACAGAAGCTGAGAACCAGAGCAGAGGAAGATGGTTGGCAACAAAACAGCTTGCTATCTCAGTCCTGATGGCTCTTTGGTAGCTTAAGATTTCTTGATATTGGTCAGCAGGATCCCTGCTTATCTTGTTATATAAGTTATTTTTCATACCAGTCATCATTCATTCATTCATTTGATAAGTATTACTTGGCAGTCTTCTAAAGACTAAGACTTGTGATACAGAGAGGCAGAGTATGAGGTTCCTGCCATCACCAGAGACTCTTTGTAAGGTCATTTAGATCACAGTAGACCTTGCTGTGTTTAATGCACATACAATATTTGATTTGGAATTTTTTCGTTTTAAATTTATATACAAAGAGAATTTACCATCTTAACAATTAAAAAAAAACTATCTTAATTGGGGCTGGGGTTGTAGGTCAGTGGTAGAATGCCTACCTAGCACAGTTGAGGTACTGAGTTCAATCCTCAGCACAACATAAAAATAAATAAAGGTTTTAAGTCTGTCTACAACTAAAAATAGATTTTTTAAAAAACCTATGTTAATTGGCTTTATTTTTGAATCAAGAATCAGGTAATACCTCATTCCATAAAATAGAATGAGTGCTCCCATAGTTGAAGGGTTTTTTTTTTTATGTTATTGTGTTTTTTATACCTTTATTTTATTTGTTTATATTTATGTGGTGCTGAGGATTGAACCCAGTGCCTCATGCATGCTAGGCAAGTGCTCTACCACTGAGCTACAGCCCCAGCCCCTAAGTTGAAGGTTTTCTTTTTTGGTACTGGGGATTGAACTCAGGGGTACTCGACCACTGAGCCACATCCCCAGCCCTATTTTGTGTTTTATGTAGAGACAGGGTCTCACTGAGTTGCTTAGCACCTCGCCGTTGTTGAGGCTGGCTTTGAACTTGTGATTCTCCTGTCACCGCCTCCCTAAGTGCTGGGATTATAGGCTTGAGCCACCGCGCCCGGCTAAGTTGAAGGGTTTTTTTTTGGTACTGGGGATTGAACTCGGGGGCACTTGACCACTGAGCCTCATCCCCAGCCCTATTTTGTGTTTTATGTAGAGACAGGGTCTCACTCAGTTGCTTAGCGCCTCGACATTGCTGAGGCTGGCTTTGAACTCGCGATTCTCCTGTCTCAGCCTCCCAAAGTGCTGGGATTACAAGCGTGAGCCTCCATGTCCGGCTTAAGTTGAAGTTTTATAGACAAAGTCTGAAGAAAATAGAAACAAAAATCAGATTGTTCATTTCAAAGTTATTTTCCTTATAATGCAGAGATAGGGAGACAGAAAATAGGAAAATAACTAATTGGTTAACATCAGGTTATTTCAGTTACTCTTTATATAAGGATTAAAGCAGGGAACTTCATTTTTTTGCCAGTGAAGCTGGCCCTACCTCTTAACCGTTTTTAAGAGTATAGTTCAGTAGTGTTCTCTGCCTCCACCCCCTCCTCTTTCTCTTTTAATTGGTACTGGGGATTTGACCCAGGGACGCTTTATCACTGAGCCACATTCCCAGCCCTTTATTTATTTATTTATTTTTTAATTTTATTTTTTGTGTGCATGGTGCTGGGTATTGAACCCAAGGCCTTGTGCATGTGAGGCAAGCACTCTACCAACTGAGCTATATCCCCAGCCCCTTTTTTTTAAATTTTGAAACAAGGTCGTGCTGAGTTGCTGAGGCTGACCTCAAACTTGTGATCCTCCTGCCTCAGCGTCCTGAGTTGCTGGGATTACAGGTGTGCGGCACCACACCCAGCTAATTTTTGCTTTATCAGTGGAATGATAAATATATCATAGAACTGTTTGCTGAAGATAGACAACATGTTGAGAAACTTCACAGTGAAATGTGATTAGGAACAAAGACTCTCTATGTCCTTCACATAGCCACCCAGCATATTTGGATTGAGCACCTCCAAAGTGCTCATCATTATGTTCAGCCATGGAGTTAGAGTGGGGAGCCGAAGCAGAAGGGGTCTCCTTCAAGTAGTGGTTAAAATCTAGGAAAGATGGACTGTAATTGTCTAGTCTCCCTAAAAATATAACACTAAGACTGTGATAGAACCATGGCACTGAGAGTACATGTGATGGAATTTAATTTAGTCTGAAAGACACTACTGTATGGCTATCTGAATCATTAGTTCTTAAAAGAGAGAATAGACAGAGAGATGTGTTTTGCAAAAGAGAACATGGTTGGTATATGGGCCAGGGTAAAGGGATCCTGAGGAGGAGCTATTTGACATGGGCGCAAGGAGGACATCAAGGCAGACCTGCTCAGGGTCAGTGCTATGCCAAACTGGGATTTAAAATATTCTAAGCGGCTGGGGACCCTGGGTTCAATCCCTAGAACCACACACACACACACACACACACACACACACAAAATCTATTTTTTAGTTTTGTTGTTTCATTTTAGTTTTTGCCATTCTGGGGATAGAACCTAGAGTCTTATGCATGCTAAGCAAGCGCTCTATACTGTACTACACACCCATCCTATAGGGCTTTTTTTTTTTTTTTTTTTTTTTTTTGGTACAAGGGATTGAACTTGGGTACTCAAACCACTGAGCCACATCCTCAGCCCTATTTTGTGTTTTATTTAGAGACAGGGTCTCACTGAGTTGCTTAGTGCCTCACTGTTGCTGAGGCTGGCTTTGAACTTGTAATTCTTCAATCTCAGCTTCCCAGAGTGCTGGGATTACAGGCATGCACCACTGCACCCAGCTTATAAGGCTTTTTAATGTCACATTCCTCTCATCACTGTACACCAAATGAAAAATTTCTCTTTCATAATTTCTTTTTTCCCCAGGTGGTTGGGATACATATGCAGGGAATTGGATGTGATGAAATGCTGCAGGGTTTTGCCGTTGCAGTGAAAATGGGAGCAACTAAGGCTGACTTTGACAACACAGTTGCCATTCACCCTACCTCTTCAGAAGAACTGGTCACACTCCGTTGAGAACCCAGAGACTTCTGTGTCTGGCAATTGAGCCAATGGACCTTCTGAGATGAACCAAACAATCACATTTACTTCTGTTCCAGTTTTATATATTTCTTTATTTTAATCAATCTTCTGATAGTGGAAATTTTTAGTAAAGAATGGAACTTATTTATGTGATCAGAAATGTGTTAATCCAGAGTTGATTTTCATTTGATCCTGTCTCACAATAATTAATGTTTTAAAGATTTGTATTAACAGCTCTGTGCTAATTTTTTTCCAGGCTCATATATAGTATAAAACTATATGAAATACAATGAAGTTAATGTATTTGAATGAATATAGCTTCCTAATTTTATAGAGGAAGAGGATGGCAGCTCTTCATATTTAAGTAATGCAGGTGCACAGAATCTTTTTTTTTTTTTTTGAAGCCAGTACTGTGTTCTGCATATTGCAAAGCTGCTTCAAGGATGTGATTGTTCTCTAATACCCTATTTTTATTCTTTTAAGTGATTAAAAATGGGTTTTGTTCTTTTTTTGAGATGAAGTACATCAAACTTGGGAAGGATTTGAAGAGGCTGGTTAAATCTGTGAGAGACATTGTAGAAATGATTCCTGTTTTCAGTAGTAGGTAGATTTGGATACTTCAAAAGTTTCTTCCTCTGCTAAGAATTCATAGTTCAATGAATAATTTCAACATTTATATGTGTTCTTGTCATTTTTTCTGACAACTGTTCCAAAAAATTGAAAATCAGTGTTTTCTTATAAAATATTATAAACTTAATCGAAACTGGTTTATTTTCTAATAATATTTTACATTGAAAGATCATATGCCAAAATATGTGGGGAAGAAAAGAGATGTCTCGGGGCTGAGATTGTGGCTCAGTGGTAGAGCGCTTGCCTCGCATGCGTGAGGCACTGGGTTCGATCCTCAGCACCACATAAAAATAAATCAATAAAGATATTGTGTCCACCTACAACTAAAAAATATTTAAAAAAGAAAAGAGATGTCTCTTAAAAGTAAAGACCAGAGAGGAAGTATGGTGGCACATGCCTATAATTCCAGTTACTTGAGATACTGAGGATCACAAGCTCAAGGCCAGCCTGGGCAACTGGCAAGCAAGACCTTGTCTCAAAAAATGCAAAGGGCTAGGTATGTGGTTCAGTGGTTAAGCACCTCTGGGTTCAATCTCTGATACTATATATATATATATATATATATATATGAGATTAAATATTATACCTTAATGGTATAGTACTACTGGTACAAATAGATAAATACCAGATGTATAAAAGAAATCTTCAGCAAATTGATTGATTTAGAAATACAGCCTAAGCAATTAGGTTTTTAGCACTTTATTTCCATTGTCTTCAGCTAGGTAAGCTGGTTATATTTTTCTGTGGTTTTCATTAATGATAAAGTGCTACTGGATTTTTTCATTAAGCTTTTCTTAAATGTCTTTGAGTGGTTGTGGCCAGTTGCTGTACTCATTTCTTAGGTAGACACAGTGCCAATGAAAGAAAAGTATTGCATTGTAACTAAGTTATGTGTTTGTGGTATAGCAAGAAAATAGGATCCCAAACACTGGACATTGACTGGGTCCCTTCCTTTTCCCATCAGCCTAAGATAGTGGGCCAAGCTTCTAGGCTGTGCTATTCTGGGTTTCTCACTCTGCACAGGTCCTAGGCTTGAAGTGTACCTCTGCCAGGAAAAAAGTTCCCAGAAGTCACATTCATTCTAATATCATGCATTTTTTTTGTTTTGTTTTTTGGTGCCAGGGATTTTTGCTCATGTATATCATGTGCTGTATCACTGGGCTACACTTCCAGCCCTAGCACCCTGTGTTCTTCCTTTTTTTTTTTTTTTTAAAACATTTTTTTAGTTGTAGATGGACACAATACCTTTATTTTTATTTATTTTTATGTGGTGCTGAGGATTGAACCCAGTGCCTCACACATGGGAAGCGAGCACTCTACCACTGAGCCACATCCCCAGCCCACCATGTGTTCTTAATCCCACATGAATCCTTTGTGCTGCCTGTGTACTAGTTCATAGTAAAACAACATGAAAATAACTAAAGTTCCAGCCCACATACTTATCAAATTGTGAGAACACTCAGTCCTTGAGATGTTGTGGCCTAACAGGTAAACATATTGTATGATGTGTAGCACATTGTATGTGCTGAGATATTTACTGATAAAACATGATCCTTCCTTTGAAGTGACCTTATACATAGTTTAGAGAGAAAACATTACTACTTCAAATAGGACAATTAAGGACAGAATGACCGAATGGTTTATTGACAAAGATGGGACACTTTTGGGCCTGAGGGTGTAGATCAGTGGTAAAGCTACTACCAGTGATAGAGCCTAACATAGGGTAAACTCTAGGTTTGATCCCTAGCACTGACAAAAAAACAAAAAATCACTTTTTAGGGGGTAGAGCTCAATGGTAGAACACAGGCTAAGGCTGTGTGTTAAATCCTCAGCATCCAAAAATAGACACACATAAATAGGCACAAATTAGAACTGTTCCAAACAAATGAAACTCTTTCTTTCTAGTTACACATTAGGTAAAAGTATCTTAATGCTGGGAAAACAGGAAGGCTTCAAAAACATTAGGATTGAAAGTACAGTGTGGGAAGAATTGTATTGCAGCTTAACAAACTACCTGAAAACTTAAACTTTTTCTTAAATCTCATGATTTTGTGGTCAGGAATTAGGGCAGGACTCAGCCAGATAATCTTCTCTTGGTGTTAAAAGAGGTCATCAGGAAGAATTCAGCTGGAGTCTGGGTCATTTACGCTGTCACTTTTGTGGGGGTGAGGGAGTCTGGTCTCTGCTGGGACTAACAACCAGAATGCTTATGAAGCTCTGGGCTGTCAGAGAATGTTCTAAGAATCCAACGCATATGCTGCAAGCCTTATGACCTCACCTTGAAACTTCTAGAATGTCACTTCTGCCACATGATAATTGGCTAAGAAAGTCACTAAGTCCAGCTCAGATATAAGAGGAAGTAAATTGCACTTTTTTCTTTTTCTTTTTGGTACTGGAGGTTGAACTCAGGGGCACCCAACCACTGAGCCACATCCTCAGCCCTATTTTGTGTTGTTATGTAGAGACAGGGTCTCACTGAGTTGCTTAGCGCCTCACCGTTCCTGAGGCTGGCTTTGAACTCGCAATTCTCCTGTCTCAGCCTCCCAAAGTGCTGGGATTATAGGCGTGCGCCACTGTGCCCGGCTCATGGAGTATAACATTCTAATTAGGATCCCATTCTTTTTTTTTTTTTTATTTTAAATATTTATGTTTTAGTTGTAGGTGGACAGAATATCTTTATTTTATTTTTATGTGGTGCTGAGGATCAAACCCAGTGTGAGGCAAGCGCTCTCCCACTGAGCTACAGCCCCAGCCCCTAGGAGCCCATTCTTGTGGTTATATATGATGTGGAGTTTCACTGGTCATATATTCATATATGAGCATAGGAAAGTTATGTCCGATTCATTCTGTCTTATTCCTATCCCCTCTTCCTTCCCTCCATTCTCCTTTGTCTAATCCAGTGAATTTCTATTCCCACCCCCATTACATGATTTTTGACACTAAAATTTGTAGTGGAGAAGAGCCAACATTTCAGCGTTTTACCTTTTTGAAAAATGATGTATTAGAGTTCTCAAGAGGAATAGAATAATATGTGCATGTATATGTAGAAGGATTTATTATAAGGAATTTGCTCATGATAGTATGAAGGCATGGAAGTCTAAAATTTGTATTGTGGGTCAGCAGGCTGGAGACTTGGGAGAGCCAATGGTTCAGATAAAGTCTAAGGCCATCACTAGAGAATTCCCACTTACTTTGTTGTTGTTTTTTTTTTTAAATATTTATTTTTTAGTTGTAGGCAGACAGAATATCTTTATTTTATTTTTATGTGGTGCTGAGGATCGAACCCAGTGCCTCACGCATGCTAGGCGAGCACGCTACCACTGCGCCACAACCCCAGCCCTTCCCACTTACTTTGAAAGGGTATATTTTGTTATATTAAGGCCTTCAACTTAGTGGTTAAGGTCCGCCCACATCATGGAGGGCATCATGGAGGGCAATATGATTTACCCAAAATTCACCAATGAATAAATATTAATCCCATCCAAAAATATCCACCAAGTTGATATTTACAAGTCTAGTCCTTGTCAACTTGGCACCTATACACATCTTAAGCCATACTTAGAATCCAAATAGAGGGTCATACTTGCACCTATCATGATACAGCTGTCTTACATACAACACCTAAAACTGAACACAAGCCCTTTTCCCAGAAGAGGATGCAAAAAGTACTTGATGTTTATTATTTTTTAATAAAAATTCTTGAGATGCTGGTGATAAGACCTATGCATGTTAGGGAAGCTACCCTTGAGCTATATCCTCAGGCCATGTTTACTTTTCTTGATTCCTATAATTTAAATTCTGTGATGTAAATTTAATATTTAGATACTATAAAGTTAATCTGGGGGCTGGGCTATAGCTCAGTGGTAGAGCACTTGCCTAGCATGCGTGAGGCACTGGGTTCGATCCTTAGCACCACATATAAATAATAAATGAATAAAGATCCATCAACAACTAAAAAAAATATATATATATATAAAGTTAATTAAACATTGCATGATAAAGGATAAGTAAAGAATGAAAACAAAGATATGTGATCAATGTGTATACATGCTAGTAAACAAAATAAGGAGGAAATACTAAAGACATTTATAGTCCTTTGTTCTGTAACTGGTCATGTTGCTCTAGCTGGTCCCCCCCCCACACACACACACTTTTTTGAGGTACTAGAGATTGAACTCAGGGGAACTCGACCACTGAGGCACATTCCCAGCCCTGTTTTGTTTTATGTAGAGACAGGGTCTCACTGAGATGCTTAGCGCCTCGCCGTTGCTGAGGCTGGCTTTGAATTTGTGATTCTCCTGTCTCAGCCTCCCTAAGTGCTGGGATTACAGACTTGCGCCACTGCAAATGGCTTCATATTTTTTTTAATACATATTTTTTAGTTGTAGATGAACACAATGCCTTTATTTTATGTGGTGCTGAGGTTTGAACCCAGTACCTCACACATGCAAGGCAAAGCACACAACCACTGAACCACAACCCCAGGGACCCCCCCTACATTTTTATTGATGCATTATAGTTGTACATACTGATTGGATTCATTGTTACATTTTCACTGATGCACACAATATACAGTATAACAACATAATTTGGCCAATATTCCCCATCGCTTTGTAGCTGGTGTTTATAACAAAGTGCTTTAGCTAGTTATGGTTTCTTACCTAAGGAGGTGACCCATACTTTTATTCCTGAAAGTGTGCCATTAGTAGTCCAGCTTGAATTGGGTTGTTGTAGTTTTTCACAGATATTAATAACAGGACATGATAATAAGAGATGCCTTAGGAGATCTCCAGTATTCCACTCTCTTACCTCCATAGTGAAGCAGCAGTCCAGCTTCTCCTTGGTGGTCAAGAGCAGATACCTGCCAACTCTTAACTAACTCCTTTCTGTTCCTATGGACTCAGGGGTATGAGGAGCCCAAACTGGTTGAGTGGTTGGCTTACCTTCCGCTCAATAGAAATCTTTGTTATGCTACTTGTAGAAGCATTCTTCCCATTGGAAAGAAGACTTCAAGATCAGCCGATATGGGGCTGGGGCTGGGGCTTAGTGGTAGACCGCTTGCCTAGCATGCGTGAGGCACTGGGTTTGATCCTCAGCACCACATATAAATAACAAATGAATAAAATAAAGATCCATCAACAACTAAAATATAAAAAAAAGATCAGCCAATATAATAATATATAAAAAGTACTATAAATATAAAATATATATATGAATATAATACAATATTCTTGTTCCAGTAACAATAAGCAAAAATTTTGCTAGTAGTTCAGTGGGAGTAGTACTGACTGGGGCCACATCTATCCTTGATTCCTAGGCCCAAGAACCCTGGCTATGAGCAGAATGGCACTGATAGACACTGGTTCAGAGCATATACAGCTTGCTGGACAACCTTTCCCCTGTCCTGCAAGGTTTTGTCAACAAACTGGAACTGTAATTGAATCTTCAAAAGTCATGCCACTGTTTCATCAAGCCAGCTACTCTAGGATGGTGGGGGATGTGGGAAGACAGTATATTCCATGACCACAGATCCATTGCCATACTTTATTTGCTGTGAAGTGAGTTTCTTGATCAAAAGAAGCTATGCTTTGTGAGGTATTATGATGGTAGGTAAGTAATTCTGTAAATCCATGGGTGGTAGGTTTGGCAGAAGTCTTGTGTGCAGGAAGGCAAATCTATCCTAAATGTCTATTCCAGAAAAATACAATAGAAGCAGTTCAATGTAATCAACTAGCCACCAGAAGTTGCTTGATCTGTCTGGTGAATGTTGCTGATTGCTGCTGCTGGCAGATTGGGTGTTCAGCAGTGGCCATGGTCAAATTAGCCTTGATGAATTTAAAGTCCATGTTACTGAGCCCATGCATATCCTTCATTCCTGTCACAATGGCCACTTTGTTCATGAGCCTTTGGGTAGTGACAAAGGTAGCTAGGGAAAAATCTGGTGTCTACAAACCAGGTCATCTTATGCATTTGATTACTGAAATCCTCTGCTGAGGTCATTAGTGTGTTGATCCATTTCAACATATATATGGACACATATATTTTTACCCATTCAGAAAGGTCAATTCACATAATTTCCCCAGATTTTCTTGTAATCAGTTTATTTGTTGTTTTGGTTTTGGTTTGAGGACCAGGGATTGAACCCAGTGGCACTTAACCACTGAGCAACATCCCCAGCCCTTTTTATTTTTTATTTTGAAATAGGATCTCACTAAGTTACTCAGGGCCTTGCTAAGTTGCTGAGGTTGGTTTTGAGCTTGTGATCCTCCTGCCTCAGCCCTTGAGCTGCTGGGATTATAGGCATGCACCACAGCACCCAGCCCTTGTCATGAGTTTTTCAGTCATGTTCTTTCCAGGTCCCTGATGACAGCCCAGACATGCTATATCCAATTCTTCCAAGCAAAATGTACAACCATGTGCCCTGCTTGAAGTTCTGCCTGCCAGGAGGATTTTTCTCACCACTGTCCTTCAGGGATCCCCTCCAAAAGAGCTGCAGTGCTACTGCTGTCCACTTTGTGGGTTGTACCTGCATATCCTGCAGAAACCTGTAAACCAGGCCTGAGTTTTCTCCTTTTTCAGCACATCAGAGGAAACTTGCCATTCAGTCATTGGTACAGGCTGAGAGAAGGTAATGTGACAGGAGTAGGACCATGGGTATTTGAGCCATTTCATGTAATTAATTTATTTGTGCCTTGAAGACTTGCTCAAGACCAATCAAATATACCATTTCTACTTGATAGAGTGCTGGTGTACATGCCCAGCTTTATTACTTGGTGCATCAGATAACACCTGGCTTATAATGGGCAGTTCAGATTTCATAGTGACCCATAGTTAAACCTTCAGCTTTTACTAAGACCCAATACCCAATAGCAAGCCAAAAACAAAACAAAACAAAAAGTTGTTCCTCAAAAGCAGTTATCCAGGCTGGGCGCGGTGGTGCATGCTCGTAATCCCTGTGGCTCTGGAGGCTGAGATGGGAGAATCGCGAGTTCAAGGCCAGCCTCAGCAACTAAGCAACTCAGTGAGACCCTGTCTCTAGATAAAACACAAAACAGGGCTGGGGATGTGGCTCAGTGGTCGAGTGCCCCTGAGTTCAATCCCTACTACAAAAAAAAAAAAAAAAAAAAAAAAGCAGTTATCTAGGCTAGGCATGTAGCTCAGTGGTAGTTCAATCTCCAGTGCCAAAGAAGAAGAAGAAGTAATTCTCTACAGAGGATGGTAGGGCTTTGTTCCAAAATTCCAAGGGCTTGCACTGCAGTTTACCTCCAGGGGCCTGCTGAAGGCTTCCAGCAGCTTCTCTGCCACTGACAATTCACACACCATTGGATATGCTGGTTCATATAGCCCAAGAGATGGAGTACCTTTCCCATTAGTCTGTACCTGTTGCAGAACTTTCTCTTAATCTAGACTCCATGCAAAAAACTAGCAGCTTTTTTAAGTCACTTGGTAAATGGGCTTGAGTAACACATCAAAATGAAGAATATATTGCTTCCAAAATCCAAAGGGGCCTGCTAGATGTCATGGCTCCTTTTTGGTTGTCGAAGGGCCAGAATCAACAACTTACCCTTTACTTTAAAAGGGGTATCTTTATATGTCCCATACTGATGGGACGCTAGACATTTCACTGTGGTAAATTTCCCACTCCCTGGCATGTAAATATCTTACCAAAAGAGTTGTTAATTCTCATGCTCTAAATCCTATCAGCAAATGCCTTCAACTCAATGGACTAGTGTGATATCTTTTTTTTTTTTAATATTTTTTTAGTTATACATGGACACAGTGTCTTTATTTTGCTTACTTATTTTTATGTGGTGCTGAGGATTGAACCCAGTGCCTCACATGTGCAAGGCAAGTGCTCTGCCACTGAGCCACAACCTCAGCCCCAGTGTGATATCTTGAAGGGGAAGGCGAGGGCCCTGTGACATTGATTACCTGAACTTAATCCCCTGCTCTGACTGGTGGACCACAGTAACATTTTGTGTGCCTTGAAATTAGTTTCAGTTCAGACCCTGTGTTTCTGAAAAGGTGGATTATTTCCTTTTCCCCAAATGCGCAGGTTAAAAATCATAAGTCCCTTTGGGGGAAGATTGGAGAAAGACAATTTTTGGTGGTATAATAGGGTTCTTTCTCAAGGCAACAGGCCTCTCCTTCATTCACAGGGTTCTGGGTCTATAAATTGGGTCAAACTCAGGAGTTGATTGAGGGACTATGACTATTTTTAGGTTTCAATCCAGACTTCTGTTCACTTGACCTAGATTTCTTCCAATTTTACAGAGAATGTAAGGTTTAATAGCTTGTCCATCTATTTCACTTCTAGAAACACTATGATTAACTAGTTGATGCCATAAGTCAGGCCCTACTGATTAACTGCTGACTTTACTATCCATTACAGTAATGCAACTACCTGCCTTTGGCAATTAGTTGCTGCCACTTGGCCCCTGTTACTCTGGGATCATGGATGTTCAGTGAGATTTTGTATGCAATAAGAGAAGAATATGACTTTTCCATGTGGTGTCATATCCTTCTTGGATGTCAAAGACTTTTTTCCTTAGGTGTTTATCAATGACTTTTTCTTTTTTTGTGGTGCTAGGAGTTGAACCGAAGGCCTCACATACTGAGCCCTTTGTATTTTCACGAAATTATGTCAAATGGTTGGAACTAGACACCATCATGTTAAGAGAAATAAGTTAAACTCAGAAGGTCAAGGGTCATATGTAGAAGCTAGAGAGAAAAAAGGAAAAGGGTGGGGGTAAATCTCCTAAAAATCAAAGGGAAACAAGTAGAAGGAAGGGACCAAGGGATAAGAGGTAGGAAGGGAGGGGAGAGGTGCTGGGGTGTGATATTGGCCAGTTTGTGGTGGTGTATTGTGCAAATATACAAATGGGTAACAATAAATCCCGTCATTATGTACAACTATAATGCACCAATAAAGAATGTGAAAAATGTTGGGCTGGGGTTATGGCGCAATGGTAGTGTGTTTGTCTAGCATGCATGAGGCACTGGGTTCGATCCTCAGCACCACATAAAAATAATATAAAGATATTCTGTCCACCTACAACTGAAAAATAAATATTTAAAAAAAAAAGAATGTGAAAAATGCATTTTAAAAAATTTTTAGTTTTTATTCTAATTAGTTATACATAACAGTAGAATGCACTTTGATATATCATGTGTAGATGGCATATTTCTCACTTTTCTGGTTGTACATGTTGTAGAATTTCACTGTTTATATAGTTATATATGCACATAGAGTAATAATGTCTAATTCATTCTATTATCCTTCCTACCTCCATACTTACTTCCCACCCTTCACTCCCCTCTACCTAATCTAAAGTAACTCTGTTCTTCCCTAGCCCTCCCCCATTGTGAAATAAGAGAATACATATCAGAGAAAACAATTTTCCCCAAAAACATGACTTTTTGGGATTGGCTTTTCACTTAACATGATGTTCTCCAGTTCCATCCATTTACTGGCAAATACTATAATTTCATTCATTCTTCTTTAAGGCTGAGTAATATATCATCATATATATATATATATAAATATCACATTTTATTTATCCATACATCTGTTGAAGGGCACCTAGGTTGATTCCATAGTTTAGCTATTGTGACTTAAGCTTCTAAAAATATTGATGTGGCTACATCACTAAACTATGCTGATTTTAAGTCCTTTGGGTTTAAACCAAGGAGTGGGATAGCAAGGCTACATGGTAGTTTCACTCAAAGTTTTCTGAGGAATCTCTATACCACTTTCCATAATGGTTGCACAAATTTGCATTCCTACCATGTATGAGTGTATCTTTTTCCCCACATCCTTGCCAGCATTTATTGTTGTTTGTATTGTTGTAGATGCTCAATAACTATTTGTTAACTTCAGTGTTCATATGTTCTCAATGCACAGCACTGGCCTTGGAAATTTAGGAATAAACAGGCTGAGGTTTTGATTTGCTATTGCCATGTAACAAACCACCCCAAAACTCAGTGGCATAAAATGATAATCATACCTCTGTAGATTAACTGTGACACTTGGTCTGGTAACTCTGCTGGGAATCATTTGGTCTAGACAACCAGGAGAACCCAAGGTGTCTTCATGGCTGTGGAAGTTGTGTGAGAACTCAACCTTAAATTTTTAGCATCCCTTTTTCCTCAAAAAAGAATTAAAATTGGGCTGGGGTTGTGGCTGAATGGTAGAGCAGTTGCCTAGCATGTGTGAGGCACTGGGTTCGATTCTCAGCACTGCATGTAAATAAATAAATAAAGGTTCATCAACAACTAATAAAAATATTTTTTAAAAAAAGAATTTTGAAATTGAATGCAGCCATTCCTTGGTATATCCCCATCTTAATGTTGAAATTCTATATTTCTCTAAATTGTTGGATAAAAATACATTTTTATTTTTGGACACAGTCTGGTTAAGTTGCCCAAGCTGGCCTCAAACTTGTGATTTGCCTGCCTCAGCCCTCCTAATAGCTGTAATTATAGGCATATGCCAAGTATTCAGCCATTGGTGATTTTTGAGATTACACTTTTAGGGGACTGGTAGGGAAAAAAGTGAAATAAAAGTGGTTGAAAAGAAGGCTGAGCTGGGCACAGTGGTGCGCACCTGTAATCCCAGCACTTAGGGAGGCTGAGACAGGAGAATCATGAGTTCAAAGCCAGCCTCAGCACGGCAAGGCACTAAGCAACTCAGTGAGACCATGTCTCTAAATAAAACACAAAATAGGACTGGGGATGTGGCTCAGTGGTCGAGTACCCCTGAGTTCAATCTCAGTATCAAAACAAAAAAAAAGTCTGGGGATGTAGTTCAGTGGTAATGTTTGCCTAGCATGTGCAAGGCCCTGAGTTCAATCCTTAGCACTGCAAAAAAAAAAAAAAGTGATTGAAAATATATTTCATAGATATTCCATGATGAGCAAGAAGTGACAGAGCAAAGTAAAAAATGATTTGTTCAGTCATTCAAAAGAATTCATTATGTGCCTATGAAGGTTTAAACTGAAGATAACAGTAGTACTGCTAGGGAAGGAAGAATCTATTTGAAAATGAAAAATTTGTGCATACTTTTACTGAGGGAATAGAGCCAGTATGCAGTGGGTGGAGATTGGTGATGCTGGCACAAAAGAGGGTAATTAAAGGAACAGATTTTTTTTTTCAGAGCAAACACTAAAGTTTTTTTGTTTTTTTTTTTTTTTTCTGTCCTGGGTATTGAACCCAGGGCCTCAAGCATGCTAAACAAGAGCTCCACACCACCAGTCCCAAAACTGAACATTTTTTAATGCTTTTCTTTTTACTTGCATCATAATTAGGGATATGGATATATTTATCCTCCTTCATCTCATGCTAACCCCCATGATAGATCTGTGGTTCCTCAGATGTATAACCCCAAATTTTAAAACTGGCCCCAACTTTCTGTTCCAGCCTTATCTGCCTTCTTGCATTCCACATTCCAGCTGGACTGGAAGAACTACTCATCCATCCCAGCCTACACCCTCTGTCTGGCAGGGATGATTTCTTTGCTGTTTGCAGCACCGTCTTCTCTCATTGTCTCTGCTTCTGGTATACTGCTCATCCTAAGAACTTGACCTCCCTCCATGGAGTGAACTACTCTCCCCACAGACAAAGCAAGCATCCTGTCTTCATTCTCATGCATTTCAATTGTGTCTTCCAGATGGCTTTGTCTCAGGCTGACTAGTACTCTGGGTCTTTGTGGGGTTGCCTTGTCTACTAGATTATGACCTTGAAGACAGAAAGAAAGTGTCTTATTTGTTTTATATTTGTTTATTTTTCCTCATACTCAGAAACAATATTTGATCCATAATTGCTGTGGAATAAAAACGTGCTCCAGGGATAGCTGAATTGGATTATCCCAAGACATTAAACTTCTTCCTATTTACAAAGTTAACACTTTCTGACAGATGTGTTCATTATTTGGCTAATACTTAATGAGTGCAGCCTATGTACCAGGCTGGGTACTAGAGACATACAATAGACACAACTCTGCCTATAGGAAGCTTACACTCAAGTGTCTAAAAACCTTTGCCTTTTAGGGAATCATTTAGAAAACCACTGCTTCAGTTTACCAAGAATATTTTACCACAATAGAATTTACCACATAGATAGTAGAATTCTATGTTGGCTGCCGAGACTCCTGTCACTCAGTGTTCACACTCTGGATGTCTCTTCCCCTTGAATACAAGCAGACATGAACCTAAAGGGATGTCACTCCTTTTAATATGTTATAGAAGAAGGGCTTTGCAAATGTAATCAATGTGATAACAGCAGTTGAGTAGATCTGACCTAATTGGGTGAAGTCAAAGAAAAACAAGAAGTCAGGGAAATTTTAGATTTGAAGGCAAACTCTCCTGCTGGTCTTTTCAAAGCATGTTATAAAATTCAGGAACTACAGTAGAATGAATCAGACATAATTTTCCTATGTTCATATATGAATACACAACCAGTGTAACTCCACGTCATGTACAACCACAAGAATGGGAAGTTATACTCTATGTATATATGATATGTCAAAATACATTCTGTCATATATAACTAAAAAACAAAAATGTCATTAAAAAATAAAATACACGTTGGGAGGTAATCCTCATGCATGTCAGACAAGTGCTGTACTGCTGAGTACAGCCCAGCCCTCAGTAGCAATTTGCAAATGATCTTCACCTTTTGTAAGTCTTTCTAAAGCTATCAATTTTATGCTTTCACATTTTGTCAATTTATGCAATATTGAATTAAATTACATAATTACAATAGCAAGTACAATTCCCATAAACCAGTTTGGGCACACAGTTGAGTCTTGGTAAGCACATAATTTGACTGATGGGAGCAAAAGTTCAAGAGTTTTGTAATAAGTAGCCCGCACAGTTTGGAGTACAATTAGCATCAGTTAGTATGTTTGTCAATTAGGTGGAGATGATCAATTAAGAGAACCTCTACTATAACAATAGCAATCGCTCAAATGCATGTTTTTGTTTTTGTTTTTTTTTTTTGGTACTGGAGATTGAACTCAGGGCCACTCGACCACTGAGCCACATCCTATTTTGTGTTTTTTACGTAGAGACAGAGTCTCGCTGAGTTGCTTAGCGCCTCGCCATTGCTGAGGCTGGCTTTGAACTCACGATTCTCCTGTCTCAGCCTCCCTAAGTGCTGGGATTACAGGCTTGCGCCGCCACGCCTGGCTTCAAATGCATGTTTGATTATGTATCAGATGCTATGCTTTTATGAACCAAGTCTCTGAACAAAATCATACAAGGTATTAAAAAAATGAAATAAAGTGTGAAAATCCTTTATTTCATGCAATTCTGTGACCCATCTTATATATTAAAACAAAAATGTCATATCTGGGTATTATAATTTTTTGTCTGATCTCTAAGATCATTGCCTTGAAAACCTTCTAATAAGATTGAGAATGTAACTCAGTGGTAGAGTGCTTGCCCACTGAGTGCAAGGGCCTGGATTCAATACTATAAAAATAAAACTGAAAAAACCTACATATTAAAACTTTTTTTTTTGGCTTACTTAGGTGTGGCAAATCCATATGTACCTCAGTATATTTAATTAATTTACAGGTATTGATGTACATAATCCCAGCCTACATTTTTTTTTTTTTTTTTGGTAACTGCTATATATCAAATTTCCAATTAGTGTAATTAGTGGTGAGTTTGCTTAGGTGTCATGAGACTTTTGTTATTTTGTAATGGGTCTAAAAGTAATCTTTTTTTTTTTTTTTGGGTGGTGTTGGGAATTGAACCCAGGGCCTTGTGCATGTTAGGCAAGTACTCTACCACTGAGCTACATCTCAGCACAAAAGTAGGACTACTTTTTCCTCCCCCAAAAAAGTAGTCTTAAGGGATAGAGGTGTAACTCAATGGTAGAGCCCTTGCCTGGCACTGTGGGTAGGGGCAGTAGTATTTTTGTTCCAACAATCTAATCTGACAAATGCTTTTTGGGTTTTTGTGTACAAGTAATGGTGAGGAAGTATGTCTGTAGCTGCTGAAAACAATGGCACTGGACAGAGAGTGAGTGAATACTGCTGGCCATCTTTGTGTGGGCATGTAATATTTTTTTATTTTTTTGTTTTTATTTCTTTTTGACACTGAGGATTGAACCCAGAGGTGCTTTTCCCACTGAGCCACATCTCCCAGCCATTTTTATTTTGAGACAAGTTCTCTCTAAGTTGCTTAGGGCCTTGATAATTTGCTGAGGCTGGCTTTGAACTCACTTTCCTCTGCCTAAGCCTCCTAAATTGCTGGGATTACAGGCATGGTCCACTGTGCCTGGCTCTTTTTCTCTCTGTTAGTGCAGTATGATTGTACATAATAGTGGGACTTGTTACATATTCACGCATGCACATAATTTGGTCAATTTCATTCTTTGGTACCTACCTCTCTTCTCCCTCCTCTACCCTACTGGTATCCCTTCTATTTTCATGAATTCCTTTTTCAAGAATTCCCCCATTCTTTTTCTTTTTTTTCTCCAGCTTCCATAACATGAGAGAAAACACAATTTTTAGCTGAAATTTATAAAACTATTTAAGGAGATCTCACTTATGAATTACTGGGACAATGTAAGACACAAAATTAGATGGGGCAAATGATAATTTCCACTCTTTAAGTGGTACTATCTTTATTTTTTTTTCTATCTTTTCTATTTTCTTCTATCTTTATTTTTTTCCCTTAATACTGGAAATTGAATCCAGGTTGCTCTACCAGTGAGTTACACTCCCAGTCCTTTTTTAATCTATTTTTTATTTTGATTCAGGGTTTTCCTTAGTTGCCTAGGCTGGCCTGAAACTAGTGATTTTCAGCCTCCCAAGTAGCTAGGATTATAGGTGTGCCATTAATTTTTATTGCACAAGTACATTGTTTCTAGGGGAAATACAAATGTAGGTAGATGTGGGATTCTGGCTACAACATTTTTATCAACTGATCAATGCTTAGCTTCTTTCATATATGTTTCTGTTGAGTGGTAACTTATTTGGTATATCTTGTTGATCAATAAACTCACGGCCACCAACTCTTCAACTCTTGCCTGAATGAAGCTTATCTAACACAGATATTTTCCTCTAATGGTACATTACAGGCTTCTTGCTTTTAAGAGCAGTAGATAGCATTTCTCTACACTTTGGGGCCATTTTAAACAATGAAATCACCAACAAGAGGCACAGGAGTGGTAAAAATGTGGCACTAAATAGACCACAAAAAGGATAATTATTTATAGGATGAGAACGGAAAGGAGAAGGCAGTGTGTCATCTTGTTCCACGGGCACATTGGGCAACTCAGATTTTTTTTTTTACCACTCTCTGCACATGTCTGCAAATGACTGTGAAATGGCCGCAAGCATTATTTTTTGAGTTACAAACAAATTTTAATGATGGATGAACTGGCAAATACATATCCACAAATCATGACATAGTCAATATTTAGATGTATTGAAACAAAGGAGAAGCAGTTGTCTAAGGAGTGCTGGTACCAGAAAAAAAGAAAGGAAAATTTGCTGGACAGGTAATAACATGAGATGTCCTCCCCACGCAGGTTTGAGGTTGCTGACAAATACCTCCAGGAAATGTGATTCCCCCTTATCCCTATTTCTGGGAGATGTGCTTCTCCTTGGTCCTCTGGCACAGGCCTTTGCTGGTAAGTCAAGTTCACACCTGGCAATGTAGAGAAGTGCTGTCTAGTGCTCTTAAAAGCAAGAAGGCTATGATGTGCCCTCAGAAGCAGAGGAAAATACCTGTATTAGATAAGCTTCATTCAGGCAAGAGTTGAAGTGTTGGTAGTGTTAATTGGTCAACAAGTTCAAAGCCAACCTCAGTAATTTTGTGAGGCCCTAAACAATTTATTGAGACCCTGTTTTGAAACAAAAAGGCTAGGGATGTAGCTCAGTAGTTAAGCATCCCTGGGTGGTTCAATCCCCCAGTACCGAAAAAAAAAGAAAAGAAAAGAAAAAGAAAAAAGAAAGAAAAGAAAAAAACAAAAGGCAATATTGTTGATCCAGACCCAGGTAAATAGAATTATGAAGGGATATTATTCATTCTTTCTTTTTACAGTACTAGGGATTGAACCCAGGGCCTCCCACATGCTAGGCAACTGCAACTGCTCTACCACTGAACCACATCCCCAGTAGGGATATCATTTATAAATTCCTTTAGGGTGCATATGAGAAAAATTCAACTGTAGTGGCTTAACCCAGCAGAAAGAAGTCTGGAGGAAGTATTACAATGTCACTGATGTTTGTTTATCTTTCTGTTTCACTGTGATGAGAAGGTAGATTTCATCCTCATGTTTGTCGCTTGCAAAACAGCTGTTTCATCTCTAGCCTTACATCTGTGTTCCGAACAGGATGAAGGATAAGGCAGGAATGGTATCTGTATCGGAAACAAACTTTATCTGGAATTTTGCAATAGGTTTCTGTCTATGTGGAAGCCATGTGTCACATGGACACCCTAGTTGCAAGAAGCCTGGCAAAGCAAGCATTTTAGCTGAATATACTCCTAACCTGAACAAATTCAAGGCTCCTTTAGCAAGAAAGGGTATGGTTGGGAAGGTAATCAGTGGAGTCTGATGCGTGTTTTATTTATTTTTTATTTTTATTTTTGGTTCTAGTGATTGTATGGATGGGTGGTTAACCACTGAGCCACTTCTCCAGCCTTTTTTATTTTTTATTTTGAGACAGGTTTTGCTAAATTGCTGAGGCTCACCTTGAACTTGTGATCCTCCTGCCTCAGCCTCCTGATTAAAGACATGTGCCACATAGGCTCTGATATATGTTTTATTTTATTTTA
>PVHX01013332.1:30676-55280 GCA_004024805.1 Geosciurus inauris
TTGGTACCAGGGATTGAACTCAGGGGCACTCGACCCCTGAGCCACATCCCCAGCCCTATTTTGTGTTTTATGTAGAGACAGGGTCTCACTGAGTTGCTTAGCACCTCGCCATTGCTGAGGCTGGCTTTGAACTCGCGATTCTCTTGTCTCAGCCTCCCTAAGTGCTGGGATTACAAGCGTGAGCCACCGCGCCCGGCTCTGATATATGTTTTAAATACAAGTTTTAATATTATTTAGTATGACAAGGTCAACAGATGAGAGACAACTGCCATTACAAATATACTTGTATTCTTCTGGATCCCAAGAAGTGGGACATGCCATGCCAGGTGAAGGAGAAAGGGGAAGCATTGAGGTCAGATGGGGGCAAAGGAAGTAGAAGGAAAATGTGAGCAAGAGTTTTTATTGTGGTTTCCATGGGAAGGAACAGGCAAGACTAGGTAAGCAGGTTATGGATTGGCTTATTGAATAATTTCTGCATGCTCTAGGGCAAAGGGGCCATCCTCCTTTGCCTGGTACCTGGTTGTCCATGGAGTTTTTTTTTTTTTTTTTTTTTTTAATATTTTGTTTTTTAGTTGTAGATGGACACAATGTCTTTATTTTATTGCTTTGTATGTGGTGCTGAGGATCGAACCCAGGGCCTCACGCATGCGAGGCAAGCGCTCTACCGCTGAGCTACAATCCCAGCCCCCCATGGAGTGTTTAGGTCAGGTAGATCGTGTAAAAGCTCAATAAAGAAGGCCACTGGAGATGTGGGCCCTGGCTTTGTAGCTTTGCATGTGCACACATTCCTAGACTTTTACTTTCCCTAGGAATTGGTTAGCGCTGGAAGAAGCAGTTCCACCAGGTCAGCAAAGCCCTCAGATGTCAAAGCATCATAAAACAATAAATGAAAGACATGGTTAATACAACATGGTAGGTATCATTCTCTAGAAAAGAAGTGAAAAATAATGGTCCTCAAATAACAACAGGGATATTTCACACAGAAACAATATTCAGCACTGATTCTGAATTGTGCCTTGGTGAGATGGGAGACTCCTTGTTTGTGTGTAAATTCCGATCACAGAAAAGTAAAATTAAATCCACAAGCACTCTCATTTGGTACTGGGGATTGAACACAGAGGCACTTTAGCACTCAACCACATCACCAGTTCTTTGTATGTTTTAGTTTGAGACGACATCTCACTAAATTGCTTAGGGCCTCACTGAATGACTGATGTTCACCTCAAATTTACCATCTTCCGGGGCTGGGGTTATGGTGCAGTGGTAGCGTGCTCGCTCCTCAGCACCACATAAAAATAAAATAAAGATATTCTGTCCAACTACAACTAAAAAATAAATATTTAAAAAAAAATTTACCATCTTCCTGCCTCAGCCTCCAAAGTCACTTGGATTACAGGTGTGCACCAACACTCTGGCTCTCTTATTATTTTATTGCCAAGTTTCCTTAAGGAATACATCAATCTTTAAAACATTAATTTTAAGATATTAAGTTAGAAGTTATTCTTTTATACATGACAATTGCCTGACTTTGTGCTTAATTCTGGTCTTTAACTATTTTAAAATTTTTTTGTTTAGTTATTGATGGACCTTCATTTTGTTCATTTATTTTTATTTTTATTTATTTTTTGGTACTGGGGATTGAACTCAGGGGTACTCGACCACTGAGCCACATCCCCAGCCCTATTTTGTGTTTTATGTAGAGACAGGGTCTCACTGAGTTGCTTAGCACCTCGCCATTGCTGAGGCTGGCTTTGAACTTGCGATTCTCCTGTCTCAGCCTCCCTAAATGCTGGGATTACAGGCTTGAACCAACGTGCCCGGCTTGTTCATTTATTTATATGCAGTGCTGAGAATTGAACCCAGTGTTTCACGCATGCTAGGCAAGTGCTCTACCACTGAGCCACAACCCCAGCCCCTGGTCTTTACCTTTTGGTAAGCAGATTCATTTAGTAAGGTAGCACCATCTAGTGGACAATCATTGGAAATAAAATTGTGTAACCATCACATATGTGTATGCCTCTTTAAGAAATCCACCAGAGCCGGGCGCAGTGGCTCAAGCCTGTAATCCCAGCACTTAGGGAGGCTGAGACAGGAGAACCGCGAGTTCAAAGCCAGCCTCAGCAACAGCAAGGTGCTAAGCAACTCAGTGAGACCCTGTCTCTACATAAAACACAAAATAGGGCTGGGGATGTGGCTCAGTGGTTGAGTGCCCCTGAGTTCAATCCCCGGTACCAAAAAAAAAAAGAAAAAAGAAAAAAGAAATCCACCAGGTGGGGCTGGGATTGTGGCTCAGTGGTAGAGCGCTTGCCTTGCATGCGTGAGGCACTCGGTTTGATCCTCAGCACCACATAAAAATAAATAAATAAAGATATTGTGTGTCCATCTACAACTAAAAAAAAAGAAAAAAAAAAGAAATCCACCAGGTATTACTAAAGTCACTTCAACTGATCAGAATAGAGCCCAGAAATTCATATGTATTATTACATTAGTAAGGCAGCATTTAAAATCATTGAGGAAAGAGATGATATAAATGAAAATTGGGGGGATAAGTGACCAGCTCTTTGGGAAAGCAGGGCCCCAACTCATAACTTATAACCCAATGAACTCCACATGGACTGATATTTGAAATGGGAAATACAAAGTTACTTCTATAAAAGACCTTTTTTTCTTCTTTGCTCCTTTGTGGTACTGTGGATTCACAGAAAAGAGAAAAAGAAAAAAGGCAAGCAAGCACTACACAAGCACTTTACTACTGAGCTACATCTTCAGCCCTAGAAAAGTCTTTTTAAATGTTACATAGTAGGAATGGGTATAGCTCAGTAGTAGAGTATTTGCCTAGCATGTAAGAGGCCCTGGATTTGACCCCCAATACTACTTGTCAAAAACCAAGACACACACACACACATACACACACAAAGAGAGAGAGAGAGAAAGAAAGAAAAAAAGCCCCATAAAACAAAAAACCATACACAGAACAAAACAAAGAAACCACATCATATAAATGACATCATATACAGAATCCACAAAGGAAAGGGTGTTTCATTTGACAGCACAGAAAATTAAAACTTCTGGATATCCATGCTATGATGGTGTTTTAGCTTCCCATTTCTGTGAAAAAATACCTGAGAAAATCAACTTAAAAAGGGGAAGGGTTTATTTTATCTTACAGTTCCAGAGGTTTCAGTTCAAGATTGGTTGGTTTCATTGTTTTGGGGCCTGTGATGAGGGAGAACATCATGGAGGAGAGCAAAACGGTGGAGCACAGCTACTCACCTCCTGGCAGCCAGGAAGCAAAAAAAGATAGGAAGGGGCCAGGGTCCCAATATGCCCTTCAAAGGCATGCCTCCAATGTCCTAACTTTCTTCCAGTAGGCCCTGCCACTTAAAGGTTCCACCACCTCCCTAAAGCACCATCAGCTGGTGACCACATATGTGCCTTTGCAGGACATTTAAGATCCAAACCATAACAGATGGTTAATTTTATGTCAGCTTGGCTTAGCTATGCTATTCAATTCTTTGGTAAAATAGTAGCTTAAGCTGGGCACGGTGGTGCAAGCCTGTAATCCCAGTACTTAGGGAGGCTGAGACAGGAGAATTATGAGATCAAAGCCACCCTCAGCAACGGCAAGGCGCTGTCTCCACATAAAACACAAAATAGGGCTGGGGATATGGCTCAGTGGTTGACTGCCCCTGAGTTCAATCTCCATTACCAAAACAAACAAACAACAACAACAAAAAACAGTAGCTTAGATGCTGCTGTGAAGGTATTTTAGATGTGACTAACATTTAAATCAGTAGACTTTGAGTCAAGTAGATTATAGTGTAGATGGGCCTGACTCAATTAGTTGAAGACTTTAAAAGACCTGAAGAGGAAGGAATTTTGTGTCCAGACTACCAGACTCAAGACTGCAACATCAACTCTTGTTGGAATTTCTAGCCTTTGACCTGCCCTACTATTTTCAGACTTGCCAGTTTCTACCAATCATGTGAGCTATTCCTTAAAATCAATCCCTTCTCTCTCTCTTCATCTCTCTCTCTACATACACACAACTATTGATTCTGTTACTTTGGAGAGTCAATATTATATTAGTCAATAATATAAATTTTGATACAGTGGTTCTAGAGTAATAGAATCTTTTTGTGTGTGTGGTGCTAGGGATTGAACCCAAGGCTTCATACATAATAGGCCACACTCCACTGAGTCACTCCCCCAGCCCAAATGAATAGAATCTGTGTTTTGTGATACTGGTGTTTTAAACCAGGGGCACTTTACCACTGAGCTACATCCACAGCCTCTTTTTGTTTTGTTTTGTTTTGTTTTACAGACAGGGTCTTGTTAAGTTGCAGAGCCTGGCCTCCAATTTGCAAGCCTCCTGCCTTAGACTCCCAAGTGGCTGGGATTACAAGTGGGTGCCACCATACCTCTCCCTAAAGGAATAGAATATTTTTTAAAAAAATATTTTTTAGTTGTTGATGGACCTTTATTATTTGTCTGTTTGTTTATATGCAGTGCTGAGAATTGAACCCAGTGCCTCACACATGCTAGGCAAGTGCTCTACTACTAAGCCACAACCTCAGCCCAGGAATAGAATCTTAAGGGTTGGATTTTTGAATTGGTTATGGGGTTTCTGTAATTGGTTCACTAATCTGATCCAATTTCAAGGCACTAATGACTCTACTGATAGTCTGTGGTGTGATGTGGTAATAGAGATATGCAAAGTATCACTACTGGGTACTCCAAATACTTATAAGAGGCAAGGTGTCCTGAATTGCAGAGGCCTGTGATGTTGGCTAGTTTGATCATGGTGTTCCAGAAGTAAATAAATAGGCCAGACATGACCTAGTTTACAGAACATTGCAGAATGAAGTGTAGGCCAGATCCCCTTGAGGAAGGACCCTGCACTGCCAAAGATTTATACTATTAATCTTTCCCCCATCCTACTCAAAGGAACTTATTTTTTAAAAACTTATTTGTATTTTAGAATTTTTTTGGTACTGAGGATTGAACCCGGGTGCTTAACCACTGAGCCACATCCCTAGGCCTTTTGTATATTTTATTTATTTATTTGTTTTTTATTTGTTCTAATCAGTTATACATGACAGCAGAATGCTCTTCGATTCATTGTACACAAATGGAACATAATTTTTTACTTCTCTGGTTGTACATGAAGTAGGGTCACATCATTCATGCAATCATACATGTACCTAGGGTAGTGATGTCTCATTCCACCATCTTCCCTACCCCCATGCCTCCTTCTTTCCTTCCTCTGTATATTTTATTTTTATTTATTTATTTTTAAAATATTTTAGTTGTTGATGGATTTTTATTTTATTCATTTATTATTTATATGTGGTGCTGAGGATCGAACCCAGTGCCTCATGCATGCTAGGCAAGTGCTCTACCACTGAGCCCCAGCCCCAGCCCCTGTATATTTTATTTTGAAACAGGGTCTTGCTAAGTTGCTTAGGGCCTCACTAAGTTGCTGAACTTGCGATCCTCCTACCTCAGCCTTCTGAGTAGCTGGGATTACAAGCATGTCCTACTATGCCCTGCTAACAATGAAGTTTTTCTTTTTCTTTTTCTTTTGGCTTTTGTTTTGTTGTGATGCTGAGGATTGAACCCAGGGCCTTATGCATGTGAGGCAAGCACTCTACCAACTGAGCTATATCCCCAGCCCAACAATGGAGGTTTTTTTTTTTTTTATTGGTACCAGGAATTGAACTCAGGGGTACTCGACCACTGAGCCACATCCCCAGCCCTATTTTGTGTTTTATGTAAACACAGGGTCTTGCTGAGTTGCCTAGTGCCTTGCTGAGTCTGGCTTTTAACTTGCGATTCTCCTGTCTCAGCTTCCCAAAGTTCTGGGATTACAGGCATGAGCCACCACACCCGGCTAACAATGGAGTTTTTAAAAAAATATTTTTAGTTCTAGACGGACACAATACCTTTATTTTATTTATTTTTAATGTGGTGCTGAGGATCAAACCTAGTGCTTCACATGTGCTAGGCAAGCACTTTACCACTGAGCTACAGTCCCAGCCTTAACAATGAAGTTTTCCCTCAGGTTCATCTCACAGTGAGCCTAGTTGGTCCCTGAACTCGTTCTATGGTGGTTTGAAGTTCAGAAAAGCATAATTAGAACAGGGATGCTCAGTAGCTGGCAGAATTTCCACATTGGTCCTCTGATATGTGAAGTGAGAGCTATAATGATGGGAAAGGCCAGGTAGAACCATGAGACCTGCCTCTACCTAGGAAAATAGTAAATCAAAAGCAATACTGCATCCTGAAGGGGATATCAGAGATTAGGGCCATAATCAAGGACTTCACACCACCAGATAGAGAACTCAGGTAAGAACCAGGTAAGGACCAGGTACTCAGCTGATCCAGCTGAGTTGCTTGTAGAGGCAAAGGGAACACAGAATGGGTAGTGAGAGGATGTGATGCCAGCTATGACCAGGTGAACAGCTGTAAAAATGAGAACTGTAATCATAAATATTATTTCCTTATTTCATTATGAATATGTATATATGTTGTTAAATCAAACTTTTGAGACTAAGAGATCTCTGAAATAAAGGGTTTATTAATCTGTTATGGATGTTAGCCAAAAATAAAGGACAGGTCCTGGGACAAATTTCCTAAGCCACTAGTGGCATGACCAGATAGCAATTGGAAACAAAATGTCCACCAAATCTAAGAAGCCAGGGTATTTTGTAATAAAAATATAGGGAGAGGAAAACACATTGTTTACAGTGAACCTGTATTGGCTGTAGATAGAGGGGCAGGACAAAGCAATGCAGGCAAAATACTGGAATGGGAGGAGAGTCCACAAAGAGAAGTTTCTGCTTCTGCTTGGTTGGTTCTAAAAGCGGAATGTGATACGACCTTAATGGCTAATCTTTAGCACACAGTTTTTCCTTTTCTTTCTCAGCTTATCTTGAAGCTTTCAGATAAAATAAACTCTCATCTCTTCCCTCTCTCCATCCTCTGGCCTGTAACTTAATTTAGAATGTCTCAGAATTCTTCTCATCAATATATAGTACACTTGTAAATGATGTATATGGTAAATATCTTGGGTTTCCCTCTCTTTTTCTTTTAGCATGTAGCATAAGATGTGGTGACTTAATATCACAGTATGTAAGTATCATTAATTTTACAACATAATATTTAAGTTATGGGGTGGCAAGGAGAAAAGTAAACATTACCAAGGTGTTTTAGTCAGCTATTTTGCTGCTGACTAAAAGATCCAACCATAACAATTTTAAAGGAAGAAAAGTTTATTTGAGGGCTCACAGTTTCAAAGGTCTTAGTCCATAGAAGGCCAGATCCATTCACTGAAGCTTGAGGTGAGGCTGAACATCATGGTGGAGTGTGTGGCAAAGGGAAGCAGCTCACATGAGATCAGAAAGCAGAAAGAGTCCACCCGCCAGATACAAATACATGCCCAAAGCCACGCCCCAATTCTCACCTCTTCCAGCCACGCCCTACCACTTTAGTTACCACTCAGTTAATCCCTATTAGAGGATTAAATCACTGATTGGGTTAAGACTCTTACAACCCAATAATTTCTCTTCTGAACCTTCTTCTTCTTCTTCTTCTTTTTTTGGTACTAGAGATTGAAATCAGGGCACTCAACCACTGAGCCACATCCCCAGCCCTATTTTGTGTTTTATGTAGAGACAGGGTCTCAATGAGTTGCTTAGGTCCTCACCATTGCTGAGGCTGGCTTTGAACTCGCGATTCTCCTGTCTCCGCCTCCCTAAGTCCTGGGATTACAGGCTTGCGCCACCACGCCCAGCTCCTCTGAACCTTCTTGCACGGTCTCACATGTGAGCTTTTGGGGGACACCTCACATCCAAACCATAAGACAAAGACTTTCCCTCCTCTTTGGGGGATGGAGTTGGTATGTTTAGTTTGTAGTATGTTTATCATGTTAGCTGGAATTATGACCTTGTTTTTCTCTTTATTTGGAGATTATATATAGTTTAAAAAGATGAATATGGGTGCTAAGTTGACAAGAGGTAGGCTTGTTACTTTTGTGTGTTAACTTGACTGAGGCACAGGGTACCCAGGTGTTTGGTCAAGCATTATTTTGTCTGTGTCTGGGAAGGTGTTTCTGGATTAGACTATCTATTTTTTTTTTTTAATATTTTTATTGGTTGTTGATGGATCTTATTTTATTTATTTATACGTGGTGCTGAGAATCGAACCCAGTGCCTCACGCATGCGAGGCAAGCGCTCTACCACTGAGCCACGACCCCAGCCCTAGACTATCTATTAAAAGACTGTGTATTAAGTCAATTACCCTTCCTAATGTGGCCAGATCTCATCACTCAATTGAAGGCTTAAATGGAACAAGAAAGCTCACCCTCCTGTGAATAGGAGGAAATTTCTCCTTTCTGACTGCCTTAAGCTGGGACAGTGGTTTGTTTTTGGTCTTGGAATTTGAACTGAAACATTGACTTTTTCTGGAACTTGAGCCTTCAGGTCTTCAGACTAGAACATCAGTGGCTATTCTGGGCCTTCAGCTTGTTGGCTACACATCTTGGTACTTATCAACCTCATGTTTTCATGAGAAATTCATTTAACAACTCTCCTCTCTCTCTCTCTCTCTCACACACACACACATACACACACATCCTATTCATTCTGTTTCTCTGAAGAACCCTGATTGGTGCACTGATATTGTAAAAATCGTGTTATATAAATGCTAATGTCTTAGAGATTATTTTTTTGTTATGAGAATTATTATGAAGGTTGTTCATAAGCACCTAGTATTGCATCCTTTTTCATTTTTATTGTGAGACAGGTTCTTGTTAAGTTGCTGAGGCTGCCCTGGAACTTACTATTCTTCTATCTCAGCTTCCCAAGTCACTGGGATTACAGGCAAGCACCACCACTCCCAGGTCCCTTGTCATTCTTTTTTTGGGGGGGCAGGGGTGTGGTGCTCGGGATTGAACCCAAAGGAGCTTTACCATTGAGCCATATCCCCAGTTCCTTTTAATATTTTTTCTTTTGAGATAGGGTCTTGCTAAGTTGCTTACAACCTTACTACGTTGCTGAGGCTGGCTTTGAACTTGCAATCTTCCTTCCTCAGCCAGCTTCCAGAGTTGTTGGGATTGCAGGTGTTTGCCACTATACCTGGTTCCCTTTTTATTCTTTCTTTAAAATATTTTTTTAGACATTGATGGACCTTTATTTTATTCATTTATTTATATATGGTGCTAAGAATCAAACTCAGTGCCTCACACATGCTAGGCAAGCACTCTGCCACTGAGCCACAACCCCAGCCCCCTTTTTATTCTTGATATAATTAATTTAATTTAAGTATGTAGCTTGATTCCTTTTGTTTTTGTTTTGCTTTTTCCTTTTTGTAGTACCAGGAATTAAACCCAGGACTCACACATGCTAGGTAAGCACTCTACCACTGAGCTACACTTCCAGCCTTTTACATTTTATTTTGAGACAGAGTCTTGCTATATTGCTGAGGCTAGCCTCAAACTTGCAATCCTCCTGCCTCAGGTTCCCAAGTCACTGGGATTATAGGCATGCACCACTGTACCCAGCTGTAGATTGATTTTATTTATTTTTTTGGCAGAGAGGGGTTTTCTGAACCTAGAGGCACTTTATCACTGAGCCACATCCCCAGCCCTTTTTGCTTTTATTTTGAGACAGGATCTCACTGAGTTTTCTTAGGACCTCAATAAATTGCTGAGGCAGCCCTCCAGTTTGCAGTCCTCCTTCCTGAGCCACTGGGATTACAGGCACATACCACAATGTCCAGCTGTAGCTTGATTGTTAAAACCACACTTAGTACATTTTTATTATTTTCCTTAAATAGACCTTGTCTTCTGCATGTAAGCTAATTTGGAGAATCCCAGTGAATAGTCAGCTCAGCCCCAGCTACACACAGGTCTTTCAAGATTAATGATTTGGAATAGTTTAAGCTCTTTTCAGGCAGTTTTGTTGCCAGCCCCTATGACAATATATGTTTATTCTTCTTCCTTACTTTACTTATTTAATTTTTTATGTAGTGGTAAGGACCAAACCCAGTGCCTCACATGTGCTAGACAAGCGCTCTACCACTGAGCCACAACCCCATCCCATGTTTCTTCTTTTAAACAGTACAGATGTGATATAAATAATGATTGCACATGATTGAAAAGGTGAAGAAAAGGAATTTGCGTTATTTCAATTTCTCACTCTGTAACCACTTCAATCTTATGTTTAATTTTATGTTATGTAGCTCAGTGGTAAAGTGCTTGCCTACCATGCACAAGGTCCTGGATTTGATCCTCTGAACCACAAAACAAAACAGAAGTAGTGGGAGCTGGGATTGTAGCTCAGTAGCAGATCGCTTGCTTAGTACATGTGAGGCACTGGGTTCGATCTTCAACACTGCATAAAAATAAATAAAGGTATTGTGTCCATCTATAACTAAAAATATTTTAAAAATTAGCATGAACTATGAGATATGATATTTTTGTATGGAAATACTTATTTTTGCTAATATATGAACTATTTTACTGAATTAATGTCTTAATTTGTCCTACTTGACATCCAGAGCTGGTCATTTTTTACTCATTGTCTTCTATGTATTATTTTAATAATACTCATTTAATAATAATAATTTTTTTGAGCTGTTCCTTAGTTTCAAGACAATGATTTAAAAAACATTTCCACTTTCCTTTTATATCCACTGTCTACCATGAAATATTTTTCCAACAACTAAAGCAAAAGAGGAGCACATGCCTTTCTTTTTTTTATATATTTATTTTTTAGTTGTAGGTGGACAGAATATCTTTATTTTTATGTGGTGCTGAGGATCGAACCCAGTGCCTCCCGCGTGCGAGGCGAGCACGCTACCACTGCGCCACAACCCCAGCCCTCACATGTCTTTCTTAATGACAATATTAATAGAATTAATAGTATTTTCCTTCTCAAAGCTGCTAATGCCTTCTAATTTTATGGAAGAATTCATATTCCTTCTCAAAAGTATATTCTCTCCATTTATGCTTTCGGATAGAGGATCCATACAGATGCCAGTTTTGGGGGGTAATAAGTGTCTTCTATTTTACAGTTAGAATTGATGTTGGAATCGCCTTTATCTGTCCAAGAAGAGGCTCAGTTCTTTTAGAAATCAGAGCACCCAGAAACTAGTTATGAATCTCAGGCTGTGTGCGGAACACGCACGCGCACACAAACACACACATTTATGTATTTGTTACATAAATAGAAAATGTCTACATGGTATGCAAAAAGCAGTTTGTGTTGGGCTGGGATTGCAGCTCAGCGGTAGAGCGCTTGCCTTGCATGCGTGAGGCCCTAGGTTCGATCCTCAACACCACATACAAAGCAGTAAAATAAAGACATTGTGTCCATCAACAACTAAAAAAAAAATTAAAAAAAAAAAAGCAGTTTGTGTTAACGGTCCTTATCCTCTGAAGATTCCAATTTGGAGAGATTAGGGGATATGGAAAGAATTTTACTTTTTTTTTTTTTGGTACTGGGGATTGAACCCAGAGGTGCTCTACCACTGAACTCCCGGTCCTTTTATTTTTTATTTTTATTTATTTATTTTTGTATTTTTTTAGTTGTAGATGGCACAATACCTTTATTTATTTTTATGTGGTGCTGAGGATCGAACCCAGTGCCTCACACATGCTAGGCAAGTGCTCTACCACTGAGCTACAACCCCAGCCCCTTTTTAATTTTCATTTTGACACAGAGTCTCACTAAGTTGCTGAATGCCTCTCTAAATTGTTGAGGCTGGCCTTGAATTTGCTATCTTCCTGCCTCAGCCTCCTGAGCTGCTGGGATTATAGGCATGTACTACCATGCCTGGCCTTAATTTTACTTTTTTTTTTTTTTGGCACTGGGGATTAAACTCAGGGGTACTCGACCACTGAGCCACATCCCCAGCCTACTTTGTGTTTTATTTGGAGACAGTGTCTCACTGAGTTGCTTAGTGCCTCGCTGTTGCTGAGGCTGGCTTTGAACTCGCAATTCTCCTGTCTCAGCCTCCCAAAGTACTGGGATTACAGGTGTGCACCACCATGCCCAGCTGAATTTTACTTTTTATCTCTCCTGTACTATTTGACTTATTTAATATATGATACACATGTTCATTTATTGGTTGGTTGGTTGATTGATTGTGGCACTGGGGACTGAATCCAGAGGCACTCTACTACTGAACTAAGCCCCAGTCCAGTTCTTTTTATTTTGAAACAGGATCTTGCTAAATTGCCCAGACTGGTCTTAAACTTGTGATCCTTCTACTTCAAGCCATTATAGGGTTTTGATTTACATTTCCAAGACTCCTTGTAAGATTAAGATTGAATATATTTTCATGTATTTGTTACGATATATTTTTGATTTTCAGATACCAAACAACAAAATCATAACAGAAAGTGAAAACAAAGTAAATATGAATCATTATATTTGCTTTTTTTTGGGGGGGGGGTACTGGAGATTGAACTCAGGGGCACTCGACCACTGAGCCACATCCCCAGCCCTATTTTGTTTTTTATGTAGAGACAGGGTCTCACTGAGTTGCTTAGCGCCTCACCGTTGCTGAGGCTGGCTTTGAACTCAGGATTCTTTTGTCTCAGCCTTCCTAAGTGCTGGGATTATAGGCTTGTGCCACCATGCCCGGCTTGCTTATTTTTTATGTTGAATAACGTTTATTTTTTAAAGGCACATAGGCAATAAAGTAAACATTTAAACAGATCTTAACTTCTGTACTAGAATTGTTAAGTTTCAGTCGCAACATTTCAGTAACAGTTCAGTAATTGTCATCTTTATCAGAATCCATTACTTTTCTTCTGTTGAATTTAACTATTGTCTTCTTTTGTTAGTTTACTTTTTCAAGGATTTCTATTAAGCCTTATTCTGATACCTTCCCGCTGAGTTGTCCATATCTTGCCATCTGTATAAGGTAATTTTGTCCATATCTTGCCATCTGTATAAGTAGGTCACATGCCACTCCTTGTGTTCAATTGAGTATAATACTCCCTCAGAAAGAGGAAGTGGATAATTATGAACAATTATATAATGTACCACAGAAGCCATTGCATTTGGCAACTGGGAAATCACTGAAGATCTTTGAAAAAGAACTGAGGTATTGGGTCCTAATAATAACGATGATAATTTACTAATTGCATACTACAGCCCATGTACATATTATTCAATTTAATCATTTTTATTACAGATGAGGAAACTTAGGTTTAGAAAGATTAAATACTGGCTCAAGTTCATATTACTAGAAAGTGGTATAGCATAGATTTAGGTCTTCTGTCACCAGGCCAGTTTTTAAAAAATTTTTAATTAATTTATTTAAATGCATTTCAAGTCATAGTACATATATAGAGCCTAGTTTTTCCATTTCTCTGGTTGCAAACCAGATAGAGTCACACCATTTGTGTCTTCATACATATACCAAAGGTAGTGATGACGATCTCAATCAACCATCTTTACTATACCCATTCCCCTTTCCCTCCCCCCCCCTCCCCCCTGCTGCATCCAGAGTTCCTCCATTTCTCCTATGTTCCCCATTCCCACCCCCCTTATGTATCATCATCCACTAATCAGAGAGAACATTTGGCATTTGGTTTTTTGGGATTGGCTTACTTCACTTAGCATAATGTTCTCCAATTCCATCCATTTGCCTGCAAATGCCATAATTTTATTCTCTTTTATTGCTGAATAATATTCCACTGTGTATATGTACCACAGTTTCTTTATCCATTCATCTATTGAAGGGCATCTGGGTTGCTTCCACAGTTTTGCAATTGTGAATTGTGCTGCTATAAACATTGAAGTGGCTGCTTTACTGTAGTGTGCTGTTTTTAAGTCTTTAGGGTATAGGCCAAGGAGTGGGATAGCTGGATCAAATGGTATTTTTAAAGAAATCTCCATACTGCTTTCCAGATTGGTTGCACCAGTTTGCAATGCCACCAGCAATGTTTGAGTGTACCTTTTTCACCACATCCTCGCCAGCACTTATTGTTGCTGGTATTTTGGATAGCTGACCAGGCCAGTTTTTAATCTCTGAAAATTAAAAGTTAGTAAGTGGAGGCAATGGCAGATACTGACATTTTTGGAGAAAGTTTGATAGAGGATGAATGCCTGAGAACTAGGATCCTGGGAAGGTATTTTCAGGTGGAATTAGGCATAGGAAGGGGTTGGGGATAGAGCTCTGTTGGTAGAGTACTTAACTTGCATGCACAAAGCCTGGGTTCATATCCTTAGCACGTGCGTGCACATGCGCACACATGCACACACACACACACACACACACACACAAAAGGACTCAAAGGAGGAGAGACTGTTAATGCCAAAGACATCAGGATAGGTGAAGAGTAAAATAATTTTAGCTCTTGGCTTGGATACTGGCTTTCTCTCTGGTATGCTGGGAATTGGGGCAAGTTACTTTGGACTAATTCACTTTGTTGGCTATTTTGAGAACTTAGCTATCTAGTTACTTGAGATAGTTAACAAGTGTGGGGAATTGAAATATAGCTATTACTTGATGGCAGAATAAAGTGAATATGTGTTGCCTCAAAGTTTCCCTTCTGAATAATGGAATATAAAATACTAAATTGAAATGTAAAATTAAGCCATTACATAACAAGGAATGAAATTCTGATACATGCTATGCCATGGATGAAACTTGGAAACATGCTAAGTGAAACAATCAGACACAAAGAGACATATACTGTATTATCCCACTTGTATAAAATATCTAGAATAGGCAAATTCTTAAAGAAAGTAGATTAGAGGTTACTAGGGGCTGGGGGTGGAGGGAATGGAAAGTGATTGCTTAATTGGTACAGAGTTTCTGATTAAAATGATGAAAAAATTTGGAAATAGATTGTGATGATCATTGTACAATATTGTGAATTTAATTAGGGCAACTCCATTGTATACTTTAAATGGCTGAAATGGTGACGTGTATGTTATTTATATTTTACCACAATTAAATAATAAAAATATTGTAATGTAAATTAGAATAAATCCTTTGATTAATATATTAATTTTGGGGGCTAGAAGGGTTAGATAGATCAATACAAAAGAATTTTTTGTAAAATATACAAGTTATATTTCCCTTATGAAACCACCACATCTTCTATCAAAGAGTAAACAGAATATTATAAGCATTCATGAGGTGAGAAATCAAGTGTCATCACATTCGTTGTTTGGTTAGTTCTTCATATAATTTGACACTGGTCATATCCTTCTGACCTGGAAATCTTGTCTGTCAACATGGAGGTGGTTTTAATTATTACACAGGTTTATTTAAGCATTTGTGGTGGAGACTCTGTGTATATGACAGAATCTATTAATAACCACGTCTCTCACCTCTGAGTGAAATATTTTCCCTCTGTCCTTTTCATGTCTTTGCAAGAGACCACATCAGAAGCAATTTGGACGGTTTCTAGAGTACGTAACAAAGATGAGAAGGCAGGATAAAAACTCTGTTTTTTTTTTTTTTTTGGTACTGGAGATTGAACTCGGGGGTATTCGACCACTGAGCCACATCCCCAGCCCTATTTTTGTGTTTTATGTAGAGACGGTCTCACTGAGTTGCTTAGCACCTTGCAAATGCTGAGGCTGGCTTTGAACTCGCAATTCTCCTGTCTCAGCCTCCCTAAGTGCTGGGATTACAGGCTTGCGCCACTGTGCAGGGCTCTAAAAACTCTGTTTTATTCCAAATATTGTACTTTCTGAAATCAAGCCAATTGGGGTTGTTATTTGGAAACAACTGAGTTCATCGCTGTAGTCAACATTATCAGCAAAGGGAATCCCCCCCACACTTTTTTTTTTTAAGTTTGTTTGTAGTGTGGGATCTATGAGTAAATACCTTGGACATGAGAAGGGTCTAATTATAGGTGTTATAGTAAGCCCCTTTTTGTCTTTACTTCAGGAGTAATGTCATGGTACAGGATAGTACCCAAAAATGTTTTGAATGAATGAAGTAACTACTTTCAATGTTAGGACCTAGCAATAGGCAAGCAGTAGAAGCCGGGGGGAATACTACTGGTTGACAACATATATCATTTATATATTTTAACAGAATTGGAATGTGTATGGGAGGGTTTCAATGGTAATAATAATAGCTTATGTCTGGGTAAAAGAGAGACAATTGAGATTTTGGGGGTTGGGTTATCAATAGTATTCTGATCAATGAGCTAAGTGCTTTCTATGTGGTAGATTTAGTTCTGTAAAAGCATGGTTCTCTAATAAATTCATAATTCTCAAGCAAACAGGTAACAAATATGTCAACGTTTTATTTAACACAAGTGGAAATAGACGAAGGTCACCCAAATGAGAGACAAGACTATTAAGAGCTTGCAAGTGAGGCAGCCACCATCCTTTGAGTTTGGCAGACTCAAAAGCAATCAAGGAGATGCCGTATGCCAACCAGCCCACGGTGCGGATCACGGAGCTCACCGACGAGAACGTCAAGTTCATCATTGAGAATACAGACCTTGCAGTGGCCAATTCCATTCGGAGGGTCTTCATCGCCGAGGTGCCCATAATAGCTATTGACTGGGTTCAAATTGATGCCAATTCCTCAGTCCTTCATGATGAGTTCATTGCTCACAGGCTTGGACTAATTCCCCTCACTAGTGATGACATTGTGGACAAGCTACAGTATTCCCGGGACTGCACGTGTGAAGAGTTCTGCCCCGAGTGCTCTGTGGAGTTCACCCTGGACGTGCGGTGCAATGAAGACCAGACGCGGCATGTCACGTCCAGAGACCTCATCTCCAACAGCCCCCGGGTCATTCCGGTGACATCCCGGAACCGAGATAATGACCCCAATGACTACGTGGAGCAGGATGACATCCTCATCGTCAAGCTGAGAAAGGGCCAGGAGCTAAGACTTAGAGCCTATGCCAAAAAGGGCTTTGGCAAGGAGCACGCCAAGTGGAACCCCACTGCAGGGGTGGCTTTTGAATACGACCCAGACAATGCCCTGAGGCACACAGTGTACCCCAAGCCTGAGGAATGGCCAAAGAGTGAATACTCAGAGCTGGACGAGGACGAGTCACAGGCTCCCTATGACCCCAATGGCAAGCCAGAAAGGTTTTACTACAACGTGGAGTCCTGTGGTTCTCTGCGCCCTGAAACCATTGTCCTCTCAGCCCTCTCTGGACTAAAGAAGAAGCTGAGTGATTTACAGACTCAGCTAAGCCATGAGATCCAAAGTGATGTGCTGACCATAAACTAGCTGCAGCTCTCCTCTTCACCAAGTGGGGGTTCCAGATAGCTGGGTTTCAAGGTCTGTGAGACCTTCTGGTTTTGGGGCTCTGGACTGCTGTTCAAGCCTCATAACAGGCCATCAGTGCCAGCTAAAGGGGGCTGCAGACAATATTACCAGAAATGCCACTGGAATTTAGGGTAGGGCAGTTTTTACTGGACGTTTAGCATCCCAGGCTGTGTTTGTTACTTGCCAGTAGTGTTCCCAGAACCCAGAGCGTCCCTTCCATCCCATTTCCTGGCACCCCAGCAGGGGGCATACTCCTTCCCTCCCAAGAACCACTGACTGGGACGACTCCTGGTTATTCCATCTCGTTAATGCCCTTCAGGTCCAAAAAAGAAATAGCTTTCACAGCTGTACCTTGTGTTTTTGGTGTTAGGACTGAGTGCTAGAACCTTCATTTATGCAGCTGATAAATGCTCCTGGTTCCTTCTCCAGAGCCACGCTATTGGCACCTCAAATTTCTGGGTGTCCCTAATTTGAGAAGTAATCCTTTAGGATAGACTCTGGCTGTCCCTTCACCCCACAAATAAACATGCTATTTGAACACCTTCACCGCCAACAGCCTGGTCACTTTGCTTGGTGTTGGGGACAGCAGAAGCAAAGGCCCCTCCCACATGTGTCATTTCTCCTAATGAAGGTTCTGGCCCTGGCCCCTGAGCACTGTCTTCAGGTAGGAGCCTGCCCAAAGCAGTTAATTAGGCAGCCTGGAGAAAACCAAAGATCAGTATAGAAAGGAAGGGATATTTATTGATTAACAATAGTTGTCTTTTTAAAACTTTTTATTTTTGGCAATAAAGAGCACAACATAAAAAAAAAAAGCAATCAAGGAGAGCTGGGTGTGGTGGAGCATGCCTGTAATCCCAGTGGCTCTGGAGGCTGAGCAGGAGAATCAGAAGTTCAAAGCCAGCCTCAGCAATTTAGTGAGGCTCTGTCTTAAAATAAAAATAAAAAGGGCTAGGGATATAGCTCAGTGGTAAAAAAAAGCAAACAAACAAACCCCAAAACAAAAACCCTCTGGGTTCAATCCTCAGTCCCCCCCCCCCCATCTCCAGAAAATCATCAGAGAGAGGGGAAGCTTTACATGGTGAAAAAAGAATGCTTCTGGTGTGTTCTGAGTAAACGTGTTTTGCAGGGAAGCTGGAGGTAGGCTGACTAGAAGTGAGTATCCTATGTGGTTGGTCTAGTAAATGTATTTGACTTTCTCTAGTTGGTCCTAGGCTGACTAAACTAGGACATTTGGCAACATTCTTGAAGAAATCCTGACCATTTTGAGCTGATTTCTGTAGAAGTCATGGTTTGACTTATGTACTTAAGAGTTTTTCATATGTGGTTTACTTTTTGTCCATTTGTACTTAAATCTCTCATTAATAAGACAGCCAGCAAAATACAGAACAAATTCTACAGGATATGAGAAATGAGATTTATATAATCAGTGAAGAAAGGAAGGTTGAAATAAATTGCTAAAATGATACTGTTTCTCAGGACAATACAATCCTTTCTTTAAAATATTTTTGGGTACTGGGGATTGAACTCAGGGGCACTGGACCACTGAGTCATATCCCCATCCTTATTTTGTATTTTATTTAGAGACAGAGTTTCATTGAGTTGCTTAGCATCTAGCTTTTTTTTTGGTACCGGGGATTGAACTCAGGGGTACTCGTCCACTGAGCCACACCTAGTTTTTGCTGAGGCTGGCTTTGAACTCATGATCCTCCTGTCTCAGCCTCCCGAGCCACTAGGATTATAGGCATGTGCCACCATGCCCAGCAGGACAATACATTCTTAACCTTTGGGATTATTTTTTGTACTGGATCCCAGTCCCTTTCCTTCATTACACTTCATCATTCTCCTACCAGTTAATTCCTTGACTTTGCCAAGTTGTAAAACTTCGGGGTTTCTAATCAATGATCATTCAAACGAGGTTACGATTCCTGAGGGTATCAGATGACCATTACCTGGGTTTATTACAAACTCCTCTGCAATGAAGCAAATGAAAAGATCACACAATAATCATCTTGTGGCTTTGTTTCCAAGTTCTGGATAAATTTCATTATCTCATTTAATTAATTAATTATATTTGTGGTGCTGGAAATCAAACCCAGGGCCTCACACATGCTAGGTAAGCACTCTACCACTGAGATACATCCCCAGCTCATAATTCATTGTCTTTTTCCCCCTTAATTTAGCTCATTTAATCTTAACCACAGTCCAATGCAAATAACTCCCTGTGGTAGTACAATTATTATTCTCTTTCCCATATGAAAAAAATAAGAGACACAGGTTAAGAAATTTAAGGAAGGATTAGTAGTGAGCCGTTAAGTGACAGCTACAGAACAGCTGAGCATTGGCTGCACTGCAGTTTTGTTTTTGAAGACTGAGGAAAGCACAGCTGGAGTATGCGGGCAAGGCCAATGCTCTTTTTCGTTGCTTTACTTCTGCCCCTTTACGTTGCTTCTGAGTCCAACATGTTTTATTTTTTGGTATTGGGGATTGAACTCAGGGATACTCGACCACTGAGCCACATCCCAAGCCCTATTTTGTGTTTTATTTAGAGACAGGGTCTCACTAAGTTGCTTAGCGCCTCACCGTTGCTGAGGCTGGCTTTGAACTCACGATTCTCCTTTCTCAGCCTCCCAAAGTGCTGGGATTACAGTCGTACGCCACCGCGCCCATCTCCAACATCCTTTTGTAAGACCGTTTATAAGTTGTGGAAAGAGCCCTGGCTGGGAGTTCATAAGCTGGTCTGCATGTCACGGTTTGCTTTTGCTTCCTGTGCTGTTTCTTCACTTGTAAGAGAGCTAGAAATATGCTCTCTGAAGTTCAGGTGCTAGAGTGGGGAATTTAAGGTAAAGTCACAAAATTAATGTTGAAAGGTCCTGTCGCCACTTGGGTTGGTTTCCAGAGCCCGCTAGTGGAAGAGCTCCTTAGCTTTGAGTTTCCGCATGGAAAGGTGTCTTCCTTCTTTTGTGGCCAAGCCAGCCCGCAGCCTCCCACCGAGGTCCAATCCTAGGCCCCGCCTACAGACGCTCCCTCGTTGTCAAGGAAACTAGGACGCACGAGAGGCCTCGTTCCCCTTCCTCGGTGCCCCAGGTGGGGCACGCGAAGACGCATGCGCATGATGGGCGGCGAAGGTATCGCGGTGGCTGCCGGGACTGAGTGCCTAGCCGCCTGATCAGGAAGTGGCGGGCGGAGCCCGGGGCCGAGTCGCTGTCGCCGGCGCCGCCGCCGCCGCCGCCAGAGGCGAGACCCCAGCCTGGTGGGTCAGCGCCGGGCGTGCGTGCGGGCAGGCGGGGGCGCTGACGAGGAGCAGGAAGCGGCGGCCGCGCCGGCGTGGGCGGCTGGCCGAGGCGGAGGCGCAGGGAGGCTGTAGCCGCGGGTCGCGTGGGGCTGTCTTCCTCGCTCAGGTAGGGGCTGTGGCAGCCAAGTGAAGGGTGCTGAGCCGGGGCTAGCTGTTCCTCGGGTCTGAGGCGCGCTTCCTCTTCTCCAGGGAATGAGCGTGTCCTCCAACCTTCGGGAGCCTGGGCTGCCGTTCTCCAGGCGAAACACTTCAAACATGCTAACAGTTCCCTGCGAGCATTGTCTTTTAGGCCGGAGGTTCATTGAGCAAACTTTTGGGTTGGAAAGAGGAAAAATTCACAGTCGGTGAGCTGATTGTGCCTCCCCTTATCCCCTCAAGTTTCCATTGGAAGTAGCTGAGCGAAACGTGTGTGTAGTTTGGGGAACCATGGTGCCCAACTAAGGGCTGTGATTTAGCGACTGGCATGGATTGTTTTTTCAGCTGCCTTTTGGAGACCTGGTTTGTAATGATTCCCAACTTTAATTATAGTAGTTTCCTACAAATTCTAAAGACATTTTCCAAAGCAGAACGTTGCGGTCTCTTTTTTATCCACTTCCACATTTCTGTCACTTAAGAAGTAAGCAGCCTCTTATCTCCCGGCTATTCATAGCAGTGTGCTTAGGCGCCAGCGGCACCTCTGAGGCTGAGGCCAGGAAAGGAGCAAAACAGTAAAAGTAGAAAGGCTGAGAGGTTTAATGGGGGAAAGAACATGGGCCGTGGAGCCCACGACAGTTCCTCTGAGTTTTGGTAGTTTTTTGTTTGCTTGTTTGATTTTTTTTTAAAAAATGGACATGGAGATGTGTCCTGTTTACTACACAGGTCAGTACTGAGATTTAAAACTCAATGCAAATTTTGAAAAAAGAGGAAAGATTAGGTGGAGCATGCTACAGTGAAAGACACATTGTTAATTAAGCTTTATGCTGTAGGTGCCTTTAAACATGGTGCCCCATAGGTTGCCTTTGTTTTAGAGACATTTATTAGGATTCATTCTAGGTCTGGCGTAAGGAGCACTTTAAAAGTCAGGATACCCTTGTTCTTCCAGCTGTGTGACGTTAACTGTGCCTCTTCCTTTCAGATTTCACACATTAAAATAGTAGCAACATTAATAACTATTTTCTCATATAGTTGTGAGGATCAATATTGTAAACATTTTCAGTTTTTATAAACCGTATAGTTTTATTTAATCTGTCTTAAAGTCGTTGGTAAAATCCTGTATTCACGATCCGTCTTCATAAGGTGAAATAAATATTTCCTGTGTGTTTACAGTCTGCTTTTTTCTTCCACTTTCTCACTTGCAAATTCCTTTTCTTTAATTCTTGACCTCACACTTTTCCAAGTTCCAAAACTCTCCCTTCTTAGTCTGGTATCAATCATTTTATTTCTTAGTAGATCCAATTCAAAATAATAATATGGGAATAACATTTGTATGGCTTTATTATTGAAAAAAAATCACTTTCACACATATTTTCTCACTTTATTTTTACAGTTGAGCTAGATATATATGTAGCATTAGTATTCTTGTTTTACTTATGAAATTAAATTAGAGAGGTTTTGTAGATTGCTTAGCCACATGGCTGTTAGGAATTGAAACTGATAGAAGGCAGGACTTTGATTCATGGTCTAGTGACTTTTCACTCCTCACTTAACTAAAATTCACACTGATTATTCTTTTTTTTTAAAAAAAAAATTTTTTTAGTTGTAGGTGGACACAATATCTTTATTGATTTATTTTTATGTGGTGCTGAGGATTGAACCCAGTGCCTCACGCATGCGAGGCAAGCGCTCTATCACTGAGCCACAATCCCAGCCCCTTTTTTTAATATATATTTTTTAGTAGTGGATGAATCTTTAGTTTTATTTATTTATTTTTATGTGGTGCTGAGAATTGAACCCAGTGCCTCACACATGCTAGGCAAGCACTCTACCACTGAGCCACAACCCCAGCCTCTGATATTCTTTATTAGTGTTTATATTTTTAATTTTTAGCACCCTAACTTAAGTTTTCTTTATTCACTGTCATTTGAGCAAGGTGTTCATTGCTTTCGTGTTCTCATCTAAGCTGCCTAAAGACAAGGATTTATTTTCCAGAACCTTTCAAGGTTTAAAGCACAGTGCCACATAAATGGCAATTTACTTAGTAAAGCCTTTAGTAAAGGCTTGTGGAACCAATAATAATGAGGCTAGCACAATTTAAGGGTGTCTTTCCATTCAGTGTTCAATTAAAGTGTATTTATTAAGGTATCCTGTGCTTAAAGACTTTCAAAGTGCAGGGAGAACCACTTATGATTTTTTGACTTTATGATGAAGTAAAAGTGATACACATTCAGTAGAAACCAAACTTTGAATTTTAATCTCTTCCTGGGTTAGTAATATGTAGTACTATATTGTCCTGATGGCTGGGTAGCAGCATTTAATTTGCATCTCCCAGCCAGCCATGGATTATGAGGGCAAATAACTGATACTCCACCGTGGACTGTGTTGCTAAGCTGGGTGTTCTGTAGGTTAGATGTACAAAGTGTGTTTTTAGCTTACGTTTTCAATTTACTATGGTTTTGGTGGGATGTAACCCCAAGTCAAGGAGCACTTGTATGAGAGAGTTTTTTTTCCTACAACTTAACACCAGTCTAAACATTCATTCACTTAGTTAGATTGAGCTCTTCTGTACAGGAATATTTTTTAGGGTCTTGTTGATGGACTTGTGGCACTGCTGGTTGTATAGAAATTGTAGAGTTTTAGCACTGGGGCAGGGGATGAAGAGGTTATTTAGTTCTACCTTTCCTGATGGGAAATTTTCTGTAGACATTTTTAGCAAGTACTATTGTAGTCAATGATTGAGAGTTAACAGTTTTTTTTTTTTTTTTTTTTAAATATCTTTATTTTATTTTTATGTGGTGCTGAGGATCGAACCCAGTGCCTCCCGCGTGCTAGGCGAGCACGCTACCACTGCGCCATAACCCCAGCCCCGAGAGTTAACAGTTTTTAAAGTATTCCATTTCATTTATAAGTAGTTCTGATGTTCTTGTTTTTGTTTTGTTTTGTTTTCTGGCAACAAACCTAAATTTGCCTCCTACTTTATGCCAGGTAGTTCTGATGTTGTTTTTAGAGCAATGTTGTCTAATAGAAATATGAGTTTCAAGTGTGAACCACACTTGTAATTTAAACTTTTCTAGTAGTTATATTTTTTTAAAACTGTAACAATTAGTGAAATTAATTTAACAAAACTTTTTTTTTAAGTTGTAGATGGACGCAGTACCTTTACTGTATATTTTTTTTTTTAAATATTTTGTTTAGTTGTAGATGAACACAATATCTTTATTTATTTTATGTGGTGCTGAGGATTGAACCCAGTGCCTCACGCATGCGAGGCAAGCGCTCAACCGCTGAGCCATAGCCCCAGCCCCCTTTACTGTATTTTTATGTGGTGCTGAGGATCAAACCTAGTGCCTCACACATGTGAGGCAAGTGCTCTACCACTGAGTTACAACCCCAGCCCCATGAAATTAATTTTGTTGTTGTTGTATATATATATATTTTTAATTTTTTAATTTTTTATTTTTCTCAAAAGTTGCATTTTAATACATGTTATCAAACATAACAGAAAAAAACCAAATTTTGAGAAGCTGTACACACTGTTCACTGAAAACATTTGTTGAGGCAAGTAGAAAAAAAATTGTTACAATCATAATTTTTCTAACTTCGCACAAAATTATAAGCAGATTACATTCTTCATATTAAACATCTTTATATGCACTTTCAGTGAACAGTATATATATATATATATTTATATATATTTTTTATCAGTCATCTTTACTATACCCATTCCCCTTTCCTGCCCCCCGCCTCCCCCATGTCGCGTCCAGTGTTTCTCTATTTCTCTTATGTTTCCCATTCCCACCTCCCTTATTCATCAGCATCCACTAATCAGAGAGACCATTTGGCATTTGGTTTTTTGGGATTGGCTTACTTCACTTAGCATAATGCTTTCCAGTTCCATCCATTTG
>PVHX01013333.1:0-55190 GCA_004024805.1 Geosciurus inauris
GGGTGGATTTTCTTCACTCCAGAATGTGGCTTACAGAAGTCACATTGGAAAGCCAACTAGGGACGGGACTTAGCAGGATAGGATGACCATAGTTTAGCTGATGGTCCTTAAGTGCTGAAGTGGGGAAAATATTCACAGTCACCTTATAGGGTAAGTAATATGAATGTCCCTCTTTTATGGATGAGGTAACGGAGGCAGAGGAAGGCTCAGGAATATATCCAAAATGGCACTGTTGCTTGGAAGGAGTTCTGGGTCTGGCCCCATATTGCATCTGACACTCCTTAGACCAGGGAGGGCAGAGTGGGTTTGGACACAGAGAGAGGGCAGCAGGCCAGAATGTGTGCACTGGGGAATGATGGTGGACCTCCTAATAGCACTGAAGAGGATGCAATTAGAGAAGAATTAGAAGAGAGTAAGCCAGGCTTTGTGTCAGTTTATGTGAGGAGAAACAGGCCCAGCCTCATCACACTTTTGAGATAGTTTCTGTATATCCCAATTTAAGAAAGTGGGGAGATATTGCTCATGAGTCAAGAACATGTGTTGGAAGCTTGCTTTTCTTTGTACTGACTTTGACAAGAGACCAGGAACAAGCGTCTCCTCTCTCCACATTTCCAGATAGCGAGTAAGGCTGGCTTATGTGTGCACTGTCACCACCTCAGCTGGTACCAGAGGACCACTTGATCTCTTCTCAGGGGTCCTGCTCCCAACACTTAACAGGTGCTTGTGGACAGGTAGGGTGGAGTTAGATAAGGGAAGGCCCTAACATAACATCCTAACAATTTAAAACTTACCTTGAAGTCTGTATAAAAGTACCAGCAGCTTCTAGACCAAAAAAGTCTCCCAGCAGCCATTTCTGGGTGGAGTGCCAAGGGAGAAAACTGGGTTGAGGTACCAAAGAAATTTAGGAGGTATTTATATAAATTAGCCCTAACGCAATGAGTTCCATGATGGCCGCATTTAATAGGAAAGTCTCTCCCCCTAGGTAACTCTCACCTTGCATTCTTTGAGAAAAAGTGTGCATTAAAAAAAGGCCTTTTTATTTATATTATGTAAAAGAATCTTGAAGACATTTATAAGTAGTTAAACCCTGATATAGGACAGAAAAAGAAAAAAAAAAGCTGTTTGCCCCATTTTCACAGCAGGAAGAGGAGGCATCCAGGTATGGATTTGGGAGAAACTGCCCTGTTGTACGTGGCCCCAGCTCAAATGCTGAGCCACTATGTTCAGCTTCTTTTTTCCTAATTAGTTTCTTATTTTAAATGTGTTTATGTTCATTTATGTGTTTAACAGCTTAAAGTATTATAGTCTGTCACATTTGTAATCATAGTACAAATCAATGGAGGATTACTGTTGTCAGAGGCAGGACAGAGAGCACAGTCATGTGACCACACAGGTCCACTTCCTCTGCAGCTGTGGTTAGGCCCAACAACCTTTTCCCCACTGATAAAGAACCGTAAGTGCAGTGATTTCAAGCTTTGCCTCTCTACTGTACTTGTAAAACTCAAGTTCCATATTTTGAACCAAAGAATCCCTTTCCTGTTGACCCTGCTGTTTTTGATCATGCACACCATCCAGATTCAACCTTCAAGCCTTTCTTACTTTTCAGAACTCAGGCATTCTTTCTAAAGGGCAAAATTTAAAAATTTTGAGCTTTAAGATATAGTGTTAAAAGTTTATATATGCACTAGAATAACAACAAAGGATAAAATTTGTAAATAAAGATAAAAATCTGAATATAACTATTAACAAAGGCAGAGTGTAAAAGCATACATATGTATATGACATTTTAATTAATATCTGGTCCGTAGTTTTCTTAAAAACAGGGAGGAGCCAGGCATGGTAGTGCATGCCTGTAATCCCAGCTACTTGGGAAGTTGAGGCAAAAGGATCTTAAACTAAAAAGCTTCTTCTCAGCAAAAGAAACTATAAATGAGGTGAACAGAGAACCTACATTCTGGGAGCAAATTTTTGCCATATGCACATCAGACAGAGCACTGATCTCCAGGATATATAAAGAACTCAAAAAACTTAACACCAAAAAAACAAATAACCCAATCAATAAATGGGCTAAGGAGCTGAATAGAAACTTCTCAGAAGAAGAAATACAATCAATAAATATATATATGAAGAAATGTTCGTCATCTCTAACTATTAGAGAAATGCAAATCAAAACTACACTCGGATTTCATCTCACACCAGTCAGAATGGCAGCTATCCAAAATACCAGCAACAATAAGTGCTGGTGAGGATGTGGTGAAAAAGGTACACTCAAGCATTGCTGGTGGGACTGCAAATTGTTGCAACCAATCTGGAAAGCAGTTTGGAGATTTCTTAAAAAACTTGGAATGGAACTACCATTCTATCCAGCTATCCCACTCCTTGGCTTATACCCTAAAGATTTAAAAACAGCACACTACAATACAGCAGTCACCTCAATGTTTATAGCAGCTCAATTCACAATTGCAAAACTATGGAAGCAACCCAGATGCCCTTCAATAGATGAATGGATAAAGAAACTGTGGTACCTATACACAATGGAATATTATTCAGCAATAAGAGAGAATAAAATTATGGCATTTGCAGGCAAATGGATGGAATTGGAGAACATTATGCTTAGTGAAGTAAGCCAATCCCAAAAAACCAAATGCCGAATGTTCTCGCTGATTAGTGGATAAGGGGGGTGGGAACGGGAAACATAGGAGAAATACAGGAACTCTAGACGTGGCAGGGGGAGGTGGGAGGAAGGAAAGGGGAATGGGCATAGTAATGATGGTTGATTGAGATGGTCATTACTACCCCTGGTGCATGTATGAAGACACTAATGGGGTGACTTTATCTGGTTTGCAACCAGAGAAATGGAAAAACTGAGCTCTGGTTATGTACTATGACTTGAAACACATTTAAATAAAATAACTAAAAAAAAAAATGATCATAAGTTCAGACTAACTTCAGCAACTTACTGAAACCCTTTCTCAAAATAAAATTTTTAAAATGTGGTTAGAGATGTGAATCAGTGGTAGACTGCCCCTGGGTTCAGTTCCCAGTACCATAAAACAAACAAAAAGGAAGGTAACAACTATAACTCTACACAGTAGTTTTTTTAAAATTTCTGATTTTGTCAACTTCTGCAGCATAAATATTGAGAAAACAGCCTCCATTACACTAAAATGTTTGAGACAGTATTTTGCACTTATTTTTCCTAGATGGATGCTTGTCTCATTTGCCTGGGCAATCTTAAGCACCTCTACTTGTATTTTAATTATCAGAACTTTGGATACTGATGGTTATATTTCTTCATAGCATCCTGTGATGCTTCCACAGATATTTTTCATAGTTCGTTTTTGCTTTTTGAAATTTTGTCATTCCTTCTTTAACTTTCTTTTGTGGTACTTTTTCTATCACAAACAACCTTTTTCCTTTTTTCATTCAGTAAACTTGTACTGTGTTTTTAACCTGATGCCCTGCTTGAGGAGGCTGTGAGGATGCACTGAGGCCTGGGCCTGGCTTCTTGTGGCTGTGAGGACAGATGACAGCAGCAGGGAACACTCACCATTTATGGGCATGAGCGTGCAAGGAGCCACTACCTCTGTTTATGCTTTGTTGTGGTTTAGCACACACCGTGGAGCATATGTGGTATGGGAGAAGACACTAGTAAATCCTTCTGCAGGCCTCCAAGAGTTAGTTACCGATGTTTATAGGTACATCTTTGGCATCATAAGCCTCATTGGATTTTGTTATTTCTGCCCTGTTTTAGATGGTAGGAGAACATTTCAGAAACATAAAAATTGAAAGATGCCTATAATTGTGATCTTCAGATACTTAGAAAATCAACTCACTTCCTCTGAAATAAATGTCTCATATTGCTAAGGAGTTGAATTAGTAGTTGTGAATATCATATCTACAGGGGTTCTGAGAAAAACAAGGAGGGAATCCTGAGATGGCCACCTAGCACAGTCATCTTTGCATTTCACTGTGCACACCAGAACCCTCCACAGCTGTCATCCCACCCTCCCTTTTGTTGTGGCAGGCCTAGGGGAGAAGAGGGATGCCCACAGTGTTCTAGGCACTCCAAGCAAGTATTTTTTCAAAGGCTATACAAAGTCTCTTGAACCCGAATAAGTTTTCAGATGGAATTTTCTTTCTCTTTAATTTAAATGTATAGTGTCATTCTTAATGAAAATACTAATGTGTAAGCTTTATTTATCGGGACTCTCTGGATTCTTTTCTCACCCAAAAGCAAACCTTTGATCCTCTTTTTGCCCCCTGGCCTTGATCACACACTAACCTGAACATTCTGATGTAGAACTTTGCATGTCACTTTCTCTTCCATCTCAGCCTCTTTACCTATTCTCTGGCCCTCTTCTTTACATGAGTGTGCAAGTTTCTTACTTCTGGGGTTCTAAATATTCAGCTCTGTCCACGTCCTTTCTTGCCCTTTTCAGTTATATTAGATTTCTTTAAAATATTGCTTAGCCACTAGTTTATAACTGGTAGGATTTTCCTAAGTTCTCATATCCCCTTGATCTTCTACCATGCCATTCTGTCAGGTGAAATAAGCTTTCCTGAACTTTGTGCACTCCCATTTTCAGGAATATTATTGTAAGAAAATTCAGACCTTATGCATTTCTCTGAATAATAATTCTTCTCTTCCTCCTTCTCCTCCTTCTCCTCCCTCTCCTGCTCTGATTTCTCTTCCATCTTCTTCATCATCTTTTTCACCTTCTTTACTGGGGATTGAACCCAAGGGCACTTTACCACTAAGCTACATCCCCTAGCCTTTTTTTTTTTTTTTTTTTTTTTTTTAATTTTGAGACAGGACCTCACTTAGTTGCTGAGGCTGTCCTTGAGTTTACATTTCTTCTGCCTCTGCCTCCTGCATTGCTGGGACTACAGGTGTGTACCACTGTACCTGAATCCTTTTTGACTTTAGAAGTCCTTCATAGTCTAGGAGGACAACCCTATCTGTCCTCATTGGCTACTACTCTGTACAAAAGCAGCTTGCACAGGTTTTCTTGGAATTTTCTTAAGTTATTTTTTGTGTCTGTATGTGCTCCTCACCTGTAATGTATTTTCCTTTCCATGACATTTATCTATATCCCATCCTTCTTTCAAAGCTGACACATTTAAACTATTTTAAACTGTATTTCTCATTTAAAATACTGATTTACTATATTTTGTTTTTAAATATTAACAACATTTTAGCCTTTAATCAGTAAAGTCACTAAGCTAGGACTGTGTAGTGTAGCACTAGGTAATTCTTGGTTGGACATGTCATTATTGCATATGTCACACATATTCTCAAACTTCTCATGAAGGGGTGTTTTTCCAGAGAAGAGTGTGCATTTGGGGGTTATTGAACAAGGAGCCCAAATTGGAGTATGCTCTGAGTCCTGGGTTGAGAGTTCCCTGAGGGTAATGCTGGGAAGCACTTTTCTCCCAAAAGAAGGAGATGAGGGTGAGACTGAGCTGGAGAAGGAAAGGGAGGCAATAAGGATGTATTATTACACTCTCTTAAATTATAGTTGTGTATTTATTTATCTCCATTGTGAATCAAAGAGACCTATATGAAAGCTAAGCCACTATTTACAGTATTGCATCTATGAGAAATTATACTGTGAATTATGAAAAAAATTCAAAAATATATATTATTACCAGCATCTTGATTCTGAATTCTAGCCATTCTTTTTAGAAAAAGTTCGGCATCATTTTGGTAATAAATTGTGCAGAAAAGTTGGACCACCAGTTCTGTGTGTCTAGCTTGTGGTTATAGGAAATATTAATGTAAAGGATGCATATGGGAGGATGCTGTTGGTGGTTTGGTTGTTTCTCTTACATTATTAATTTTTCCCCAGTGTTAATTCCAGCTCTACTACTTAATAACTATGACCATGGGTGAGCTCCTTAATTGCTCTGAGCTTCAAATTTTCCAGATGTAAAATACATATAATAGTAGTCCCTGACTCACAGACTTGTCATGGTATTTGAATGGCAGAGTGCTTGTAAAGCACTTGGCCCAATGCCTGGCACATGGCGCACTTCAAACACTTACGATGACTATGACCTCTACGTTTATATTGCTGTGTTTAATTCTTTCATGCAATTTGTTTTAAAGTGTAACCCAGTGTTTCCCACTCTATTCGCTGCTTCATTTAACTCCATACTACTTATCACCATTGAATTTACTATGTTTTATTTTATTTTTTTATATTGTCCATTTCCTTCTTCTCAATAGAATGTAAGCTTCATTGGACTGGGATTTCTCCTTGTTGCCTTCACTGCTGTATCCTGGTACCTAGAACAGTGTCACCTTGGGTTGCTCTGTACATGTTTATGGAGTGAACAAAAAAGAATATGTATTGGGCATGGTGGTGCACACGTGATTCCAACAGATTGGGAGGCTGAGTCAGGCAGGAGGATCTGAAGTTCAAAGCCAGCCTCAGCAATTTAGCGAGGCCCTAGGTAACTTAGTGAGATCCTGTCTCAAAATGAAAAATAAAAAGGGGATGGGGATGTGGCTTAGTGATTAAGTACCCCTGGATTCAGTCGCCAGCACCCAAAAAAAAAAAAAAAAAAAGCTAAGACTGTCTGGGGTTGATTTTACAAATATTGTCACTTAGTTTATCTGGAGCAATAAGAAAAATAAAATGAAAGACCACTCCATACCAAAGAAAGACTACAAATGGGTTTTAAGCTTTGAGCTTTCATATATATATGAACAAAAAAGAGTAAGAAAGGTTTTGAAAACTTCCTTTGCTACACTTAGCCTTAGTATTTGAGTTTCCCTTGACACAGATAAGGAGAAAAATGAATGAGCTCTCTCTTTACATCTTCATACTAATGTTCTCTGGGGATTTCTTAAGTCCTTTCTCTGTTCCTCAACTTATGAGCAGTAGTGCAACTTCTAGCACAGAAGGCCTGGCGTGGTAAGCCAACCCATAGAACAGGCCACATCACTCACCAAAAAAAGTGCCACGTAGCCAAAAATAGTAAAATCTTTTCTGCATCATCTTCTCATTTGTTGTGCTTTTGCAGTATAAGATAAAGAGAATAATGTTTAAAATATCTCCTTTGAAAATATATTGTCTATTACTTCCTTGCTTATTTACTGTCTCCTTACTTTGCCCTTCACTCAGCCCCCTTACTCTCAAACAGGCATAGCTTTAAATTAAAAAACTTTTCAATAGTGAGTTGGAGATTATCCTGAAAGACAAATTGCTTTAACCAAATATTCCTAACAGCTCCCTAGACTATTAAATTAATGGCAATGAATGGAGAGATAAGCAAAAGTAATGGCAAGGTTTAAGTTTTGTGACAGAGGTTTAGAGTCATCATGATTCTGAAGTCTCAGATGATCATTCCTGCACCCCACATTTTGTTTGCCTATTGTAGTGTTCATTTATGTAACATCTACCTTCATGTAGAAGCTTGCAGATAAGCTATTAATACAACTTTGTGACTATGAAGTGCCCCATTCTTAGGAGCTTAAGGCATCTTTCTTAGCTATTTAATTCTTAATATACATTTTATGCTCACATCAAGGAAGTAAAAGTCTAACTTTCACAGGGAAATCAAAAACCAGTGGTTAAAACTTTTCATAAATGCAAATGGTAAGTTTAGAAGCCTCATGAGTTGTCTGTGCTCCTACACAGTGAGTGTCATTGGTGGGGGTACGCCATTTGCGTCTTATACCTGTCGAAACTGCACTGTGCCTCCCTGGGTAGTTAATCTGGAAAGAACTATGAGTATTTGTTTTCAGGTAGAGAAAGCAGGTAACAAGCTCTCATTTGACATTAGTAGATTCCCAAGGAAGTTCATTTTCTCAGTCACAGAGAACATCATTTACAGATTACCTCTGATTCAAGACCTTGTCGTATTGTAATAAATCTTAAAGGAAAACAGTGTTCTTTTAAATAAAAGTAATGTTGAAACTTGAAATTATAGGCCCTCACTAGTTTTTTAGGACCATTTTTCAAACTGTCATAAATATGCCAGTGTATGAAGCTGAACTTTGTGCATCATGAAATCATGGAGGAACAAAGTTGTTCCACTTACAATGTGGAAAGGTGCCATTTCCAAAAGCCACCCTTGCCCAGGTGCAAATTCTGACTTGCCCATCTTCCTCCAAGGTAGATTTCAAGACAAGGGAACTTCTACCTGCTTTCAGTTCTGGAAGATACGTTTTCGTGGTCTACCTCTTTTTTCTCTCCCTCATCGTCCTTCCCTCCTGCCTTCACTGAATTTGTGTGTTTCTCAGCTGCATTCCTAACGCTGTGTTAGATGTCTGGGGTTGAAGGGGACTCGTTTCTTCACAAAATGCCCTTGTTCTTTTGGCATCTGTTCTTGCTGTGAGTCTTCTAGGTATATTTTATAAAGACTAGTGCCTTTCTTCAATCCTTGTATTTAGGGTTTTGCTGATAGGACATTCTATTACCAGAATTATATTTGATTCTTTTTCAAATCTAATTTTCTTTCATTTTGGCCTAATTTAGAAATCATTTCTTGGTTTTAGCTGTTGTTCTTTTTCTCCCAGGTCCCTTTGAGATCCAGTTTAAAGTCTGTTCAAAAGATGTATTTTAAAGTAATTTTCTAAATGCTATCTTATTTTCATTTATTCTGGGTAGAGTCTTCCTTAATTGTAGATCTCATTGGTTCTTGTTCTTAATATAAATATTTGCTTTTATAAAATTTGACTTGTAGGTTGGGTGATAGCTCAGATTTAGAGCCCTTGCATAGCATGTATGAGGCCTGGGGTCCAATTCCCAGACCAAGAGGGAAAAAAGTTATTTACAAATCTATATTACCAGGAGCCTTAACTTGTCCCTCTGCCCATTTCCTGTATTGTTAATGGCCCTGTAGTTGTCACCACTGAGCCTCTAGGGTCGTCTACTTCAGAGCCAGTTCTATGCTGGGGGCTTAGAGTTTCTGTCCAGCTCTGATACTGGAAATCTTAACAAGTCTGTCCAATGGCAAAACCACCAGATATCTTAGAGCAGATCCTCACTTGAATGCTTGACTGAGGACACTTACTTCTGTTTTAAGACACTTACCTATATATTCAAACAAGAAGAGCTAGGCACAGTGGTGTGCACCTGTTTTCTCACTTACTTCAGAAGCTGGATGGGAAGATTGCTTAAGCCTAGGACTTGGGGCCAGGCTAGGCAACACAGTGAGACCTCATCTCAAAAACAAGTAAGTAAGGACCCTTTTTAAAATTCATGGTTTCAGGCTGTCAGAAGCAGCTTGATCTTTTCGTCTACCTTTCATGCTTTGGGATGGTCTGCCTTAGCCCTTAGTCTGAAGTAGCAAGGCTGGCTCAAAACGCCCACCTCACTAAGCGTTTTGAGCCCTATTATCCTTTACCCACCTCTGCCAACTCCATCCTGGAATGCCAAGAGGTTTGCAGCTTGGCTCTGCTTTCTACATTTTGTATTTCTGTAGCTTCTCTTGTTTTGCCTAGGCCTACTCAGCCATATCTTTTTAGTTTTCTCTTTTGAATTACATAGCCGTTGTGCTTAGAGAGGCAGTGATGGGGGGTTGTGGACTTAAAATGTGACATGACAACATATTTACCATGTTGACTTCAGTTACATAAACTGACATGTTTGAACTTCTCTGAAACCTCTAGGGAGCCAGGGCACTTTAAAAAATGTTGGACGTGATTGGACTGTACATTTTAGAAATTTAATTTTGGTAGCACAGAGGATAGATTGTAGAAAAAGCCAGATAGATGCCAGGAGAACTGCTCCCTATAAGGCAAAGGCTCATGAATGAACCACGGTGTTAAGGGGGTGGGTGTATAAAGGACGTTAGGGTCCCTAGGAGTGATGCAATGCTGTCTACTGAGTAGGCTGTTAGGTGATAACTGGAGATCTCTTCACAGTCAGGGCTTCTCGTTGTATCACTCTCTGCCTGTTTTGAATATTGAATGCTAATTTTTCTTGCCTCTCCTGGTTCTCAAATTACTGCTTAGTATCTACTTGCATGTAGAAAAATTAGGCCTGGAAAGAACTTTCGTATTTAAGAGGAGGAAAATTGAGGTTTAGTCAGGGTCATTCCTTTGCCTGTTGGCTATTGGGAAAATAAAGGTACGAGCCTTAGAATTTTAGTTAAAATTGGCATAAATAACTTCCTGTGTCAGTTTTTTCTTGTTTCGCATCCATCAGTTACATGTGATGCAAACTTCTCTTTTCTTATCCAATGGAATTACTGTGATAAAGAATTTTTTTCTGCCTTGAGAATTCACAGGTTCTAATTCTTTGTGGATTTTTGCTTGGTTTGGTTTTCTTCTTTTTTGCAGAATTTCAACTTGGATAGTGATTATTTCCCTCTTTTACTTTGCAATTAATTTCTTTTTCTCATTTCCTTTGTTTGCCTACGGTGCTGTAGGTACATGCGTCATTCACGTTCAGCCTCTGGGCCTCAGGGGCTTGCTTGCCTCAAATCCGTTTACAGATTATAAAGAAGTAGATACTGGCCTATATTGCAGCAGTGTAATTATATGAAATTTACAAAAGAAAGTAAGATATATTTCCTGTTTGATGTGACCTGTGTTTTCCTATAAGATTTAAATATTTAAAATACACAGCAATTTCAGTATAAAAAGGAACTTGAAAACACAATTTATTGTTTCCAGTTTGCAATTGTGTGATAGCTGTCTTCTCATATACCTTTTGTTGTTACAGACAGTTCTTTAAAATCAGTGTTGGATATTACTAAACATTGACACTAAAAACATTAATTCCTGCTTTTAGGTTTCTGTCTGTGAGTTTCTGCTTTTGGTGGGGTTGGGGACTACTGAGGATGGAGTAGAAACGTGCTATTGATGATTAGGAGACAGGATATTCTCCTATTCCAGAGTGACTATGATTTCTCTCTCTCTCTCTGTGTGTGTGTGTGTGTGTGTGTGTGTGTGTGTGTGTGTCTCCCTCCCTCCTTCCCTCCCTCTCTCGCTCGCTCCCTCTCCCTCCCTCTCTTCCTTCCTTCCTTCCTTCGTTATGTTATGTTATGTTATGTTATGTTATGTTATGTTATGTTATGTTATGTTATGTTATGTTATGTTATTTTGATACTGGGGATTGAACTCAAGGGCACTTTAATTTATTTCTTAAATGCACATTGTTATGGTGTTTGTCAAGACCTATGATAATCTGGGTGATTATATCCACAGTTTTATCCCTTACTCTTTCCTGACCCTTTGCCTTTTTTTTTTTTTAATCCCTGAAGATACTTGCAAGAATAGCATGCACTCTTGACTCCCACTGAGCCATTTGACTTTCTGCCATGGTCTTATCTCTATTCATTGATTCTGTTCACTGCCATAGACTTGACTAGATTTTTCACTATGGACACTACAGCTAACAACAGCCTAGGAATTTGAGTTCACTCACAGTGTGACTGTGAACTACTGTTTTATGGACCAAAGTCACATTAATTAACCTGCTGGTATTTTCATCATAGTACATTGAGTTCTGCTGTATCACTTATGACTTCTTGACTGCCAATCAGTCTAGTGATTTGTCTGAATTCCAGTTTGTCTTAGATGTAGAATAGCACTACATTTACTGCTTTTCCTGTGTGTTTCAAATGGGCCTTTGAGAGTTGGAACCTGCCTTTATCTTCTGCTACAAGTAGAGACAGAATTCTAGCTTTCTCATTTTGGGGCTTCTGCATCTCTCCTGTGCCTACATTTCCCACCTTTTTCTCTATACCTGGTTGCTCCTTTTAATGACCTTGGGTTCTTGTCCTTGAGTCCTACTCTGTTCTTTCTTGAGCACAATTTTATTTCATTTTGATGAAGGTCTTTTTTGTTATGTCCTCTCTTTTGCTTGCCAGTTGGCCACACTATTCTTGTTTCTTTTGAGCTCCTAGTTTTTCTTTTCAGGACTTTTGTGATGATTTGGATATGAGGCACCCCCCTTCCCTACCAGTACTTCTGTGTTAATGCAGGAAGGAACATTCAGAGGTGAAATGATCAGATTATGAGAGTTATAACCTAATCAGTGGATTAATCCATTTGATGGATTAATAATTTGAATGGATTACTGGGTGGTACCTGTAGGTAGACAAGGCAGAACTGCAGGAAGTGGGTCACTAGGGGTGTTACTTTGGGGATTATATATGTTGTCCCAGGATCCTCCTCCTCTTTGCTTCCTGAATGCCATGACCTTAACAACTTCCCTCAGCCATGCCCTACTGCCATGATGTTCTGCCTCAGCTTGGTCCCAGAGCAATGGAACCAGCTGACCATGGACTGAATCTCTGAATCTCTGAACCCAAAATAAACATTTCCTCCTCTAAGTTGTTCTTTTCAGGTATTTTGGTCACAGTGATGAAAGCAGACTAATATACTTTCAATAAAATATTTTCTAGAAAACTTCTTGGTCTCTCATGAGGGGGTTATTTATTGTAAAAAGACTTTTGTACATTTTTCCCATGCCTAACATATTCCTTTCTTTATATTTCTTCTGAACTTGATTCACTGTGCACTATTTTGGGAAGAGCAAGGTCAAGAGAAATGGAGGCAAAGAAGGAGAGAGAATACCTGTTATCTACATAATTTGCTGTTGCTTTGTCTCTCTCATATTGTGACCTACAATCACTGACATAAACCAGTTGCTTCTATTGTCAAAAACACCCTAAAGCAAGTTACTTATCCTGTCTAGGAGTGTTAGCTCGACTTCTGTCTTAGAGAATCCTTCCAGGTGAACTGTTGAGATCTCTACTGTTGCAACCTCAGGCCATGTTGTAGCTTCTTAGACACATTTTAACCTTTTAGCAATTCTTTCTTTCTTTCTTTCTTTCTTTTTTTTCATTTTTGTCTATTGAATAAAGAATGACAAACTACTGAGGTACTAAAGTCATTGTTCTGTTCTCACTTTAATGTTATAGTAGTAGTTATTACAAATGCAATGTTAGGAGTCATAAAAGGAAAGTAAAACTTCATAATAACAGTGAAGACTATTGCTGTGCTTCAGCTCCCTTATGCCCAACTGAAGTGACTTTTCATTAGTTTGTGGTAATACCGAGTTCTGTAGTCATCTGTGGTTTGTCTTCAATTAATATTTTTAACTCCTTGGTTTGATGGCTTAGTACCCCCCGACACAGTGAACTCCTTCAGTCCCACCTGTCCAATCACTCTCTGCCAGCAGAGAACTTGGGGAAACATTAGCCCATCTTGGTATGTATGATCAGAATCCTTCAGAAGATTAAAGTCATAAAAATCATATAAGGTATTTCAAAGCCAATTTGATGGTTCACTTTCTGATTTAATGTCTTACGGGTACTTATGTATATTTTTGTTTTGTTTTTTGTGAGTTTTTTTGGATATGGAGTCTTGCTACATTGCCCAGCCTGGTCTAGAGCTTGTTCACCCCCTCCCCCAGTCTCTGGAGTAGTTGGGATTACAAGCACACAATGTACTTTTGATGCTTTGATACAAGCATCAAAAGTACACAAGCATTTGATATTTTTTGATACAAGCCATTTACTTTTGATGCTTTGTCATTGAGGTCCAGAATCTCCTAAGTGATTCAAACTATAGAGCAATAGATATGTAAAAGCAATGTGTTTGTGTTATGTACATCCAGAACTAAAAATAGCTGATGAGAGCTTGTGAATGTGGCTGGAAATGGGTTGTAAGAGACATAGGAGGTTTTCTTCTTTAAGCACAATACAAAATTACTGAAACACTGTTGCTACCACTCATTGTAGAATAGATAGGCTTAACTTTTTCTTTCCTTTCCTTGCCCTGGGTTCCTTGAACAATCTGGCAAAACCCATGTCTATTCTTAGAATAATGTTTTTTAAGTATAAAACAAAACATTTATGGTTACATAAGAAACTAACTCTGTTAATATGTTAATATTGCATATTTAAAAGACTGGTTTGTGATGTAGTAATATACTGTAACAAGCTATAGAGCCTATATTGGCCGCATCACCACTGACACTTCAAAGCAGTGAGGGGCACAAATGAATCCTGGAACCATGTCCCCATATAGAATTCATGACAGATTTTCCTGTATTTATCACCAGCTTATGAACCTTTATGAAATGGACAAAGAACAGATGTCTGAGCACTTGAAGTCACAATTTTTTTTTTTAAAACTGAGAAGTTTAATATTTGTTTTAAATTAATTAAAATTAATTATTGAATTTAAAACAAATATTTGTTTTAAACTTAATATTTGTTTTGAGAAAACACTTTAGGAAAAATTTAAAGGAATGAGACCAGAGATTCTTGGAAGATGTGAAAGTAGCAAGAAATTGTGACCAAAGAGTTATCACCAAAGTGGAGAAAAAAAGCCTGGTTCCAACATTGTAGAAATAAAGAGTCGTAAACTCCAGGAATGCCCTTGGGCCACTGATCTTCTTCATGGTGTCAATAAATGAGTAAAGCCAACAGTTTAGGTAAGGTATTACAATGAGGTTGGCATTTTGGAGCAGGAGTTGAGCCTTTATAAAAAACAAAACTATGGAATGTTTAAGAGTAGAGCACCCTATGTCTTTTATACTCTGGTTTGTAAAAGTTTCAATTCACTTTTATGGCTAATATGGAAATTCACATAAATATTCAGCACCATTCATTGAACAAATATTTTTGTGTCCAGTATCCTGAGCAATAGGGACAGAAGATGTAAAACTGTGGCTCCACAGTGTGGGGAGCAGGCCAACAGACAACTTCAGGGTGACTTTGAGTCCTTGGAGCATGGCGCCTTTTGGGATTGTTACCTTGTTCTGTATAATGGAAGTTCTGATCCCCTATGAGAGCCCTTAGTCTACTTTGAGTGTTTCAAAATACTTAATGGAAAGTACATCTTAATTTACCTTTGAGCATACAAAGGCAAACAAAGATATCACATTTGTTTAGTCTGGCTGGAATTCATCACTCTAATAGAGCAACAACCTTATGATTGGTTGATGTTTCAAACTATAATTATAAATGTTTTTGAATAAAAATATAATTGCAATAGGGTAAGGGAAAAAAATCCTATAAAGTTGAGTTTATGGAATGGGAAATAATACTTTCTGAGCTATATAGACTTGGGCTGGGCTGGGGGCCACTGTAGTGGAGGCCGGGAATCTCTATTCAGAGATGAGACCCAGACTAATGATGCTACCCTCTGCTTCAGAGCCAGTGTTGGGTACCGAGACCCTTGAACAAACTACAGATTTGCAGAGATGGACTACTTCAGAATAGCCTCTGCTTTCATGTATATAAATACAGAACTTCTCATTTCTGAACAGTGGCCAGTGTATCTTTTCTCCTTTTGCTCATGTTGATCCCCCACCCCCTATTAAAATAGTTCACATCCCTACATCTTTACTTCCTCATGTGGCTGTCTCCTCCATGAGCCCATCTTTGATCTGTCCCTGTCATCTGACTCTCCTTTAGGTCTCTGTTGATGGTGTATATAACCCTCTCACACCACCTTTCTTAGTTGCTATACCATCCTTTTGTAGCTTCTTGATAGTTCTTTCTCATCTGGACCCAGAAGGCAGAGGCAGGGCAGCAGAAAGGACAGGGTCCTGTTTCTTTTCACCTTTGTATTTCATGTAATCAGGCCCTGTTGCCCACTTGTGGTAAGGCAGCACCTTTTTAGATGCCCTCCCTTCCTGCTAAGCTAGACCCACACCTGCCTGACTCTGCTCAGCACTAGAAAAACAGATTTGCATCTGGCCCCAGCTGCTAAGTAAATGTCAGCTCTGCTGGGCTCCTGCTAACAGGGAAAGACTGATTCAGGATGGAAAGCAATGTTTTATTGTTGCTCTCCTTGATTAATAACTTTCACTCACAGAGGAGCAGTAAACAGTGCGGCTGCTTGTGTGGTCTTAGGCATTTCCAGCTCATGGGTATCTTGAGCCTCCTCATGTGTCTGTGAGATCAAATGTTGGAGGAAGCATTCTTCTGGTCTCTGGTTATCTTTTACCACAATTAGTTTTTTGCAGACAAGTGTTTTTCTGAGATGACATTTGTAGTCAGAAAATTTGGCTTATTCAGTGAGATTTTAAAATGGAATTTGCTCCATATGTGAAATTTGTTCTCTTATTAATTGCGTAATGAGGTCATTGGGGTCAAGTGCCTAAACTTCAGACTTCAGTGCTTCATTCAAGTAAAATTCCCTAGTACCTTCTCTGAGCAACAGGCACTCTTCTTTGTTGTAGGAACAATGAAAAAAGAAAAGAAAAGAAATAAGCAAAGCTCCCATCTGCAGTGAGCTTACAGGCTGGCCTGACACATGAGGATAGGGGTTCTGGAATGTGGGGAGTGCTATGATGTGACACTGGCCTGGGAAGGATGGGATGAAAGCAGTTGTTCTAGGTGGCCAGGTCTAGAAAGGACTCTGGAGAAAGAAAGAGAGTGTGGGCAAAATATCCTAAACAGAGGGAAGAGCCCAAGGCCCAAGTCCTGAGGCAGTGCTAATGTAGATGGAGGCAGGGAGGAAATCAGTCCTGGAGGCCAAATCCTGCAGGCTGCACCACTGAACCAGAAGGGTCTGGAGAGGCAAACAAATATGCTACAAGTAATTTTGCCCATCTCTAAATTCCTCCTTATGTTCTGTGTGTTGTTTCAGCTGAAAAGCCTAAAAGCAGTTCATCAGTTTGTGAGGCAGTTATCTCTTACTGTGCTTGAATTTCTATTCCCTTACTTAATCATTATTCAAATTTTTTTCCAATTCATTTATACTTTAGAAGGTAATGATTCTATTTGCATTTGTAGAATGAATGTATACTATATTTAATTTATTATACATAAGCAGAACTTTTTTCAAATGTCTTTTCATTTTAAAATTTCAGATGCTTTTTGACATCAGTGCTATCGTAGGAAATATGCCTGACAGATATTCAGATAATAGTGAAAGCCCTTGCCCAAAGAAGTTTATAGTCGAGAGTGTAGGGGTGGTGGGAGTTGGGGTGTGTGTTTTGTGTGTGTGTATGTGTGTGTGTGTGTGTATTTATGTGTTCCTTTTCATTTGCCTTAGCTTTTTCTTATAGTAGATTTTGGAATTTTAAAAATGTAGACTCTAGTGAGTGTTTTGAGGTCAGAGTATTCTATGTGAAGAGAAAGTAGGAAGGAGCTTCAGGCAGATCTGATAAACCACTCTCACTGGGCACCTCTTGGCTGGAGCTGTTTCCCTTACTCTAGACTCCAAAGTGAAGTCTCATGTGAGGATGTGGCACAGTCATACTTTTTGAGGTCCCCCTTCCGAGCAGGAAAATTGGTCCCTGGGTGGCAGGAGAGATTCAGGACTCAGGTAGGAATGGTTGGGAGCCTGTGACATCCCTCCAGCACTGTTACTGATCAGCCCTCTCAGGAACTGACTAGATCCAGGTTCAGCAGTGGCATATTAGGTGCTTTGCTTCTTGAGCTTCCTACCTCAAGTATCTAATCTCAGCAACCATTTTTAAAATATAACAAAAATGTGAGCACCATAGATACTACTGCATGGCAACCATTCTGTTAATGGAGCTCAGCCAAGTTTCTCTCACGATCATCTAATATAAATAACATTTTTAACCTATAGCCCCAGCGACTGTACTTGGGATGCTGCAGAGGGAGGATGGATTGGGCCCAGGAGTTCAAGGCAGGCCTGTACTACATTGTGAGACCTTGGCTCAAAATAAATGAATAAATAAATAGCACTTTAACTGCATTGTTCATAATTCTTTTTTCTTGGTTAGTTTGCCTTCTTCCATCTCTGTTTATTTTCATTCAGTTATAAAATTAACATTTAGTGTGACTGGGGATATAGCTCAGAATATAGAATGCTTGCCTCACATGCACAAGGCCCTGGATTCAATCCCCAGCACCACAAAAAACATAACAAAAAAAAATTGACATTTAGTTACAATGGCTGTGAAGAGAGGAAAGCCTTTAAATAATGGTAGAATTATCATTATTATTATTTGCTTTATTTTATGTGATAATTATTGTGGAATAATATGATTTATAAGTTTATAGAATATTTAATATTCCATAATATGTTTTCATAAATATCTAGAATTCACATTCTAGTCTTTAGACAGTACAGAATTGAATTTGAACTTTCAATACCTGTTTTGGGGGCCCCCATGCAGCATTTAGGGGACCATTCCTAATATTTTATTTGTTTTCAAAAAAGCCATGATTAACCACTCATAAATAAAAAAGGATAATTCTTTGGATATTTCTTATGTTTTTAAATATTGATACAAACAATTGACTTTATAATGAACTGAAATTTACTGTCTTCCTTTGACCCCCAGTCCTTCTGTGGTTTCTTAGGGCTGTAGTGCTCTCCTGTCCTGACAGCGTGTCATGAATGAACACACCATCACTAGGCCTTTGGGTATTTCAGTAATGGTCCTTCCATCCCCACTTCATCTATTATAGTTCAGGATGGTTCCCCTTCAATATGAACTCTGACTCTTCACATAGTGTAACTGTTAAGCCTTTGTCATAACTGATATGCTAAAACTTAACATTATATACAAATACTTATATCTGTCCTACCCTTCGAATTACGTATTATTTAAGTACTACTCATTTATCAATCTTTTTCTATCATTCTGATAGTACATTTTCTCTTCTAGTTTTCATTTTGATATTTGTGTACTTGATATTTAAATCTATCATTAGTTTACTTGCTGTCTTCATTCGGCAAATATTTTGCCAACATTGCAGGCATGGGAGACTCTGCAGAGAACAAGATACAACCTGCACTCACAGAGCTTACATTTTAATAGGGAAGTAGACCTAAACAAGGATCCAGATACAATAAAAGAGTACAAGAAAGAAACGATGCAAGGTAATGGGATGGACAGATAGAGGTAACAAGCATTGAGTTGTTCTAGAGGGAGTAACAGACCTGAACGATGGAAAAGAGGTAGTGAAGAGCTCATGTGTACAGTGCAGGGATCCCAGGGTAACAGCTGGAGGCAGGAAGAAGCTGGCACAATTGTGAGGACACAGGGTGGCCAGAGAGGCTGGATCACTAATGAGAGAAGAGAGTGGTACTTGGGGGGCCAGATAGAGGGGTGGAATTAAAGTGGTAGAAGCCATGCTAATTGCTATAAAAGGTGATGGTGGTTCACCTGAGGAAGCTGGGCTGGAAGTAGTGAAAAAAAGCTTAGCTTTCTGTGAATAGACAGGCAAATAGACATGGAGGCAGCTGGGAGTTGAGCCTTTGAAGCCAACTGCACAGCAATGGTGAGACGGCAGTTTGGCTTGGTGACATATATAGAGGGTGTGTAGGAGAAAAGGCTCTGCAGTGAACTCTAGTGCTGGAGCAGAGACGTTGACTTCTGGGGACAGCAACAGAGCCTGGAGTGTTGCTGCCAATGAAGGGAGAAGACATCTGGAAGAATGTGAAGAGCCAGTAGCCAAGGGAAGAAGATATGTCTAGAAAGGGAGTTAGGCAATATTTTGTAGGCTGGGTTTTTTTTGGTTTTGGTGTTTGGGTTTTTTTTTTTCAGTCAGTCTTAATTTTTTTGTTATTAACTTTATTAGAGAACAAAAACTAAACTTTTATCATTTTTTAGCTAAATTTATTTATTAAATACATTTAAATAATAAATTTTTATTAACTAATTTATTAAAATTTTTTTGCCTTTTTGTTTCCTTTTTTTTCCCTCCAAATTTTAAAATTTTATTATTATTATTTTTTTTTTTAGAGGATAACATTTCATTTCTCTGGTTGTAAGTATTATAGTCACAACATACATGCAGTCATATATAAAGTTAGGGCTATAAAATATTTTTTATTAACTAAGTCTTCATGCCTCTGAAAATGCAATTTATTTTTGTAACTAGAAACATACTCTACTCTATAATTATCCTGTAGCACTGATGGTCCCCAGTGTAGGATTTTTCAACTTTTCAGTGGTGCAAAAGCAATATACATTCAATAGATATGATACCTTGAATTTTGAATTTGGGTCTCTTCTCTGACTAGTGATGTGTGGTCCCATCCTCTCTCCATACTGGGCAGTGGCAGTGGCTACAGCTCCCAGTCAGCCCCACATGGTCACCAGGGGAAACAACCAATACTCCACAATGTGCTGTGTTGCTCAGCCAGAGTGTGCAGTGTATTAAATGTGTTTTTGACTTAAGATGATGTATTGGGATGTCATCCCATCATAAGTCCAGGAGCATCTGCACTGAAGAGGTCACAGAAACTAATAATAAAATTTTGAAATAATTCATTTGGCTCTCAGATATAACTGATTTAGTTTAGGAATCAGAGAGCACTTTATATTAAGGACTAGATAATAAATATTTTCAGCTTTGTGAGAAATACAAATTCTAGGTAGCAGCTATTCAACCCTGTGGTGATAGCATGAAAACAACCATGCAAAATATGAATGTGGCTGTATCCCATGAAACTTTTAAATTCCCCAGTAGGCAGCTAGCTGTATTCAGCCAGTGAGCTGTAACTCTATGAACCCTCAATGTTTAAGAATCACACTTATAACCTTTAGGAGTTGATTAAGCTATAAAGTACTATTTTGATTCTTTGTTAAAAATGGAAATTACTTAATTTATTACTTTATGTTAAAAAACACTTTGTAAACTATTAGATTTTTATCACTTATCCTCCAAAATTTTGATTATGTGATGTATGCTTTATTCTTGATATAATTAATAAAAATTTGTAGACAGACTGTTATCCCCACCATACTACCTTCTGCCTTATCTGCTAGCTTTAGCCTAACTGCTTTAAATCCTTTTTCATGAGTATGTCTTCTGAACAATGATTTTCTTAAATTCCGAAGATTGAGAGGATACTTTTTTTTACCATGAATATAGCATTCAAATATATAATATATGCAACATATATCACATTCACCATAAGTAAAACATGCCACTCTACCACTTACTGTAACTTCTCTGTCCCACTTTAAGTACTTACCTATTCTTAGGATTAAATAATCTATTCACAGAAACTGCTAAGCGTGATGTCTGCCCCATATGGAGGACCTAAGTAAAACTGGCTGTTGTTTTCATGTAGCTGTCGATATTCCCTCCCCTCCCCCAGTCTTGAGATCTTCTCAGTGCTCTGTTCTCTCAACATAGGGCCATTGCTTTTCCTGAGAACAAAACAGCTCAACATCTAGACCATTCAGCTATGAAATAATAGCATTTCCAACAAATGGTGCTGGAACAACTGGATATCCATATAGAAATGGTGAAGTTGGACCCCAAACCATATTCAAAAATTCACTTAAATAGAATCACAGAAATAAATATGAGAGACAGAAGTATAAAATGCTTAGAATAAAACACAGAAGTAAATCTTCATGATCTTGAATTAAGCAAAGTGTTTGTAAATATGACACCAAAAATATAAATGATGAAATACAAAGTAGATTTTTTGCTTCACATGCCACCATTAAGAAAATGAGTTGACAACCTTTATAGTGGGAAGAAAAGATTGCAAATTATGTATCTGATAAGAGACCTGTATCCAGAATACATGAAGACCTTTTTCACTCAATAACAAAAAGACAAATGGCCCAATTTAAAAATAGGCAAAGGATTCAAATACACATTCCTGTAAAGAACATATACAGATGGGCAATAAATATATGAAAAGATGCTCAGTATCATCAGTCAACAGGAAAATGCAGATCAAAACCACAGTGAGATACCACTTTAAACCACTAGCATGACTATAATCAAAAAGACTAACCACAACAAGTATTGGTTAGGATGTGGAGAAATTAGAGCCCTTAGTCACTGCTAGTGAGAATGTGAAATGTTGTGGGCACTTTGGAAAACAGCCTGGCAGTTCCTCAAAATGTTAAACAAAGTGTAAGCATATGACTCAGTGACTCCATTCATTCATTCATTCATTCATTCATTCATTCATTCATTCATTCATATACACACATACACACATATATACATATGCATATATATAAAATATGTATGATATATATACATATTATATATATATAGCCAAAAGAAATTAAAGCATTACATTAAAGCCAGTCATAAAAGCCCATGTATTATATGATTCCATTTTTAGAAAATGTCCCCAATAGCTGGAGACATTTTGTAGAGAAGAAAATAGATTAGTGGCTGTCTGGGTTGGAGTGGTAATTAGGGGCTGGGTAGTGATTGCTATTGGGTACAGAGTTTCTTTTATGGGGTGATGAAATGTTGTAGAATTAGATGGTAATGATGATTGCATAATGTTATAATTATACTTAAACCACTGAATTATAAACTTTAAAATGGTGAATTTTATGGTATGTAAATTATATCTCAATAAACTATTATTTTAAAGGAATAAAATGGCCCTTGATTTTGTCTTTGTGGCTTTGGAAGATTGTGAGTGAGACATATATATATATATATATATATTTTTTTTTTTTTTTCTTCTACCTAGATAATATGAGTTCAGTAGATTTGGTTGAGTCCCTGGTGAGCAATTTCCCAATTACCCAAGTAATACTGTGTATATGTTCAGACCACAGCTTCTGCTCAGGTGACACTCAGGACCAAGAAACTATGAGTGCTGGTGACCTCAGTGAGAAGTTCTTCCATGTGAAGACTGAGGTCATTCACAAGGCAGTGAATGGTGACAAAAACTTTCAGCCTTATTATTTTAGAGGATTTAATATTAGGTTAATTTTTTTATTGCATATAGAGATGACTTAGGAAAAAAGTGTATCAGTCACATCTATTTTTTTAAAAAAATCTAAAGAACTGGAACACATTGTATTACTTCTTAAGACCTTCTAAGAAGTCAATTCATATGTGTATTAGCAAATTGCTGTATGCACTGTGCCTTATAATTAAAAATTACGTATGCTTCAATATAGTACAAAGTCATTCTTGCTTCTGAGTTTAAAAATTGAAAGCAAAACAGTCCATTTAAAAATCAGCTGTATTCTAAAGCATATGGTCTCAATCTTCTCTGTGCACAATAATCAATTGGGACTCATTTAAAATGGGAAAAATGTGAACCACACTAAAGAGATAGGCCCAAACTGAATTTTATAGGACCATCTTCTAGGAGCAGAGTTTTGCCCCATGATAAGTAGTGCTCCAGGGCTTCAGTCTAGAATGGGAAGTTAATATAAGTGTGGTTGAACTGTTCTTCACATCACCATAGTTAATGAGTGGGTATTAAAATATTTTTCCAGCTATTTGATATTAGAAGTAGATGACATCCACACTCTTACTTTGCTGTTAGAAAACAATGGCATTTCCTCACCCACATGATGCTTCACAGTGTGTGAAGCTGTAGTCTTTCTCACCCCACTGATGCAGCGCCATCTCTGCACTCTGTTTCCAGATTTCTTTTGACTTAGCTGAATATACTGCGGATGTTGATGGGGTTGGCACTTTGCGGCTTCTGGATGCAGTTAAGACCTGTGGCCTTATCAACTCTGTGAAGTTCTACCAGGCCTCAACAAGTGAGCTTTATGGGAAAGTGCAAGAAATACCCCAGAAGGAAACCACCCCTTTCTATCCTCGGTCGCCCTATGGTGAGAATTGTGTGCTCTGCTGTCTGCCTGCGTGGCGAGCTCTGTGGGTGTGGGGGGTGTGTTTCTGCTCTGCTTTCATTCTGTTCATGTCTCACGGCTGAAGTCATTTGGGTGTGAGATTAACATTAAGATAGGCTAAAGTGACTAGACTTGTTGAGAAGCATACCTTTATACATTGCTAACTACAAGTATTTGCTGCAATTGCCTCCGGGGTAAAATTACCACCTCACTTCACCAATCCGTGTTCATTCAACCTTTCCATACAGATCACTTTAAAAGGAAAATTAGACCCAACATTATTCTTAACTCTCTGAGATTGTGCTGAAGTGATAAGGTTTCATGTTTTTTATGTTCCCCATGAAAGTTTTCCCCTGAACCCAAACCCTTAGGGAAAAAGTATTACTATTACATTTGGTATATTTGTAAAGAGACTATTCATGAAAGACTTTAGTGGTAAAATTTCAAAGCATTTTGAATGTTAAGATCCCCAATTTTTTCCTTTCTAATTCTTGAAAACTAAAAACAAACAAACAAAAACTACCTAGAAAGGAGAACTTGATATATCGCAGTTGCACACAGTACAGTTGAAACCATTAGATGGTGAAAGAACAAACTATGGCTATTACAAAAGTAGGAAATTGTTAAATATTTCCTGGTGAACCTGATTAACTAGCATAGGAACTTTTTTCTCTTTTGGCTTTGGAGTCATATCTTTTGCTACTTTGAAACAAATTACAATGTTTGTGATTGTTGTTCTTTAAGATAAGTGAAAATTCTTGTCTTTTATAATGAACTTAATTTGTCTTTAAAAAATTATACCAACAGGGGCAGCAAAACTGTATGCTTATTGGATCGTGGTGAACTTCCGGGAGGCATATAATCTCTTTGCAGTGAATGGCATTCTCTTCAATCATGAGAGTCCTAGAAGAGGTTAGTAAATATATTAATTGAAAAGAGAATTTCAGACTTTACAGCAATACACTTTTCATATATTCTGTACACTGTGAAAAAATTTACACCTATTAGAAATATCAGAAGTAGTAAATGAAGAAATATAAATCTGATTTTGTTTGCTCATCAGGTTTGTGTATTTTCTTTTTTTAATTCAACATTAAAAACTGGGCAGGGTTCCACTTTTACCATTTTCATTAATAGGTCTTACCAAGCTTATTTTCCAACTAAAATTTCCATGTGGATGCAAATGAAAAAGGAGTAAACTAATAGTTCTTTCTGGAAGTCACTCCTGTTCACACAAACTCAACCAGTTGGATACTTAGTGGTTTGTTTTGTTTTGTTCTTATATTCTATTAAACAGATAGAGTATACTGTCAAGAGTGTATTTCCAAAGAAATTTGAAATCAATTCTTGTAGTTAGAAGCATCATCAGTTTTTGGGTTTTTGTTATGTTTTGTTGTTGTTGTTGTTGTTGTTTTTCAGAAAACCTTGTTTGTTTGTATCACCTTGTCTCCTTTTCTCATGGTTTTTTGTTGAGACTATTAGCTAAGCTCTTTGTTCCCAGAATTAGGTTTTAAATAAGCTGTGCACTCCCATCATTACATCTGATTCAGTGAAACACAAGAAATCTTAATCAAGCAAAGACATTCTTTACAAAGTAAAAATCATCTGTCTAATCTAATTCCAAGAGATTTTATTAAATTTCACTATCATTTAGTCTGGTAGTCTGAGAATAAAAGAGAAGCCCAGTGTTATGAGTTGTTTCATATCCAGCAACTAGTAATGCTTATAATTTTTTTAGTGAAACTTTGTGGGATTGTATAGCCACCTAATTAAACCACCAAGTCATGAAGAAAGATTAAAGTGACAGGTTTATAAAGGTATCTTTAGCGTCAGTACACTTTTATTTTACAGTTGCTTAAGTTAAAAATCCCCATGATGGTCTGATAAAGCATAAGATGCTGGCCTGTCATTTTTGTTTCCCAAGCAGCCAGAAGCATTTTTAAAATTAATTTGTGGTTCTGGATGTCTCTAGTAAGGGGAAAAGGAAAAGGGAGATCTTAGCTGTCCTTACCTGCAGCATCTGGTATGTGGGGCGCTCAAGGAATCTGTTTAGTTAATGGTAATCCCTGCCTCTTTTCTCACAAGCATGTTTATACACATTGTTTGGGTTTTTGTATTCTCCTCCTTTTTAAGTTTCCTCTTGGGTGAGTGGGAGACTAATTGTGAATCAGAGTAGGGGAGGAAAAAGCATTCTTAGGTTTTAGAATAAAAAGATAAATTTGAAGATAACCTCCCACCCCTGTCCTTATAAGGAAAGCCATTTTTAAAGTAATACGTGTAAATTAGGGCTGGGAGTGTAATTCAATGGTAGAGTGCTTGCTTAGCATGTGTGAGACATCAGGTTCAATTTCCAGCACTGCCCCCGCAACAGAAATTTAAAAGAGAAGGTGTAAGGAGAAAAGAAAAAGTTACCTCCCTCATATTTACCCACCCATCCCCAGTCCCTGTGTGAGCATTCCTTCAGCAATGTCCATGTGTCTTCAATCCTTCCAAGAGGAGTTATCTTGTATGTATTGTTGTGCAACATGCGCTTCTGTTTAAATGTGTGTTAGACATTTGACTTTGTAGCACACACTATTTTATTACATATCTAGAAATCAGTGTGTTCTATGTTTTTACTCCATTTAAATAATTAAATAATGAAGAAATACAAAGCTATATGTGAAAGTGATGTTAATGCTTACTTTGTTAAAATATCTAATACCTAATATTTACAGCATGTCTTTTTTTTTTCTTAAATGAGTTTTATTATATTCAGATAGTTCTACAAACACCACTGCATTCAAATTTAGAACATTTTCATCACTTCTAAAAGAAACCTGGTACTCACTTACAGTTATTTCAGTGTTCCACAAATCCCCAGTGCTAGGCAACAACTAATCTCCTTTCTTACAGCATTTCTTGAAGCTTAAAAATTAATTTTTATATTAAAAGTTAACCTGAAGCCAAGTGTAGTGGTAAATGCCTATGATCCTAGTGACTCTGGAGGCTAAGGCAAGAAGATTGCAAGTTCAAGGCCAGCTTCAGCAGCTTAGGGAGCCTCTATGCAACTTAGTGAGACCCTGACTCAAAATAGAAAATAAAATAAAAAGGGCTGAGGATGTGACTCAGTGGTTAAGCACTTGTGAATTCAATCCCTGGTACCAAAAAAAGAAAAAAAAGAAAAGAAAGAAGAAAGAAAAGAGTTAACTTGACAGCCAGTGCATGACTCTAGTCCCAGGAACTTAAGAGGCTGAGGCAGGAGGACCACAAGTTTGAGGTCAGCCTCAGCAGCTTAGAAAGAACCTCAACAACCTCAAAATTTTAAAAAAGGGAGGCAGGACTACGAATGAAGTTTGGTGGTATAGCACTCCTGAATTCAGTCCCCAGTACTGCAAAAATAAATAACGAAAGTTAGCCTGGCAGTAAGGTTGTTGGTACTGGGGGTTGAACTCAGGGGTACTCAACCACCGAGCCACATTCCCAGCCCTATTTTGTGTTTTTTATTTGGAGACATGGTCTCATTGAGTTGCTTAGTGCCTCACCATTGCTGAGGCTGGCTTTGAACTCGAGGTTCTCCAGTCTCAACCTCCCGAAGTGCTGGGATTATAGGTGTGTGCCACGTACCTGGCAGTAAGGTTGTTCTTTTTTTTTTTATAAATATCTTTTTAGTTGTCAATGGACCTTTATTTTTTTTAAACTTATTTATATGTGGTCCTGAGAATCGAACCCAGTGCCTCACACATGCTAAGCAAGCGCTCTGCCACTGAGCCACAACCCCAGCCCAGTAAGGTTGTTCTTAAACATTAATCTTTGTTTTCTGAGGAGATTTCTTTGCCAGACTGAGAATCGCTTAGTGGCAGGATTGTGTTGCATTCTGAAATCTCCAACTTCTAAAGCAGTGCCTGTCTGCTAATAGACATTCAGTGATCTTTTAAATAAATGAGTATTTTATGTTTCATTAAAACTTCACTGACTTGAAAGCTAAGTGGTTGGAATGAGAGAACAATAGAAATTTATAGGATGGTTTTAAATAAATACTATTGTATTGATTTGAGATATATAGTAATTAAAGCTAACAAACTATTTTGAAGAAATGATTTCAGTTTGAACATTTTATAAATAGATAAAATTTGTTTTTAATCATCTTAGTTTGTATACCTACAACTTGTTTTGAGACTTGTGAGTTTGTTTTCTTGAGCTTTTACACACGAGTCCTCTCAGGCCCTGTTGTCACATAGAATTAGCACTGTTTTTCTAAGATGGAGCAGTGGTAAACCTCAGTCTGTTCAAGGGTACAATCACTAATGCCCAACTGGTGGAGCTCAAGTTAATGTAGTTTGGGGGGCACATATACATTTTCTCTGATGGAAAATAGTTGACAAGGTCATTGAGAATTTCTGACTTTAAAAAGTGTGGAAGTATTTTTTAGTCTAAAGATATTCTAGATCAGAGATTAGCAAATTATGGCTCATGGGCTAAATGCAGTCCACCAATTAATTTTTTTGTAGATAAAGTCTTATTGGACCACAGCCAGGCTCATTTGGTTACATATCTTCTATGCCTGTAGTCTGCAGCGCCTGAAATATTTACTGTCTGGGCATTTAAGAAAATATTTGCTGGCCTCAGCTATAGACAGGTCCTCAACATACAAGAAACTTTCTGTTAAGTTTATTATGGGTTTCTCCCAAAGAAGCAAGACAGACTTTTAGACAGATTTCCAATAAATATTATCGTCAAAGAGTTAATAAGGACCCCCTTCAGTTAAATTTCAGAAGTATTTTGATTAAGTAGGGTTCTGTTGTCCTTCACTGCTATCCTTGGGTGGCCAAGTGTTTTAAAGGAAAGCTAATTGTCAGGGAGGTATGGAGCCAAAGAAGCTAGTGCTGACCAGCGATCTGCTGCTTAGCTCTTCATAGCAACCCCTGTACCTCAGCTTTGACATTTTCTTCTTATAGCTTTACTGTCTTAGTCTTTCATCCATTCCAATCTTTTGGGGGTTGACTTTTTTTTTTTTTTTTACTTAAGACTTTATTTATTTAGACTTTGTCTTTTATTCATTGCCATCCTTTTGGATTTTCTTTCTTTTTAGAAAACTTTATATTTGTAGACTTTCTTTTAAAATGTATTGATGGTGTTAAAAGAATTTTATAATGCATCTGTAGCTGGTTGAAATCACCTGCACTTGTGTAGAATGAGCAGTTGGAATCATTTATCTAGGTAAGAAAGCCAGTGATCCAGTGACGTATGTTAGCATGCTTTGTGAATAAATATTACTATGTATTACATGCTGACCTTTATAGATATTAACAAGGTTGTCTTATTCATAAGCATTGTTTTTTTAAATAAAGAATATACTATTTATTAATTGATCTAGGTAAGAAAGCTAGAGATGTAGGTAAGAAAGCCAGTGAAAGGATTTTTCATGAAAAAATTACACAAAACTGATTGTATACCTGAAAGATTTCTTTATCTCATACTGTTTTTTCAAACTTGGAATTCTGTATCTACCTGACTGTGGAGTTACACACATTTGTCTATTTACATTTGTACCAACCAAGTGTTCTATTGGCCACAGATGTGCATGTGCCATCCTGCTAGAAATACAGATTTGTATACAATCTATTTAGGAAAAATGATCATGTTTCTTATTGAGAACTATTTAATTTTTGTAAGGAAATTGACATATACCAAAAATGTTTTATCGTTGTGATTAAATTTCTCCAGAATGCTAAACAGTTAAGATTGTGATGTCATGTCAGTTATGTAAGCTAAGCCATGGGAAAAATATGAAAAGATTTTTAATGATTTTGAAATAGCTCACAAATAAAGATATTTGAATTTCTTTTCAAATATATTATTTACCAGTAATAAAATAGACTCTTAAAGATTATTCTGCAGATTAGAACATTAAAAACAAATATATTTAGTGAACCTAACAATAATAATTCTAGTTTTGATTGTTTATTACATTAGATGTAAAGTCTGGTGCAGTGGTGCATGTCTGTAATCCCAGCAGCTCATAGGCTGAGGCAGGAGGATTGCAAATTCAAAGCTAGCCTTGGTAACTTAGCAAGTCCCCAAGAACTTAGTGAGACTGTGTCTCAAAATTAAAAAAATAAAAAGGGCTGGGGATGTGACTCAGTGGTTAAGCACCCTGAGTACCAAAAACCAACCAACCAACAAACAAAAAAACTAAAAAAACAAAAAAACAAACACCTACTATTTGTGACCTAGATAATGTTACCAACTTGCTTATTGTGTCTCCATTCTTAGCATATTGACAGAGTATTTTGGCATTTGATGAATACAATTTTGTGACCTTTACAAAATTATAATATTTCATTTCTCTGATTGCAAACCAGATAGAGTCACACCATTTGTGTCTTCATATATGCACCTAGGTAGTTACTGCACCTCTTCCCTTTTCCCTTCCCCTCCTCCCATCCAGAGTTTCTCCATTTCTCCTATGTTCCCCATTCCCACCCCCCTTATGTATCAACATCCACTAATCAGCGAGAACACTCGGCATTTGGTTTTTTGGGATTGGCTTACTTCACTTAGCATAATGTTCTCCAATTCCATCCATTTACCTGCAAATGCCATAATTTTATTCTCTTTTATTGCTGAATAATATTCCATTGTGTATATGTACCACAGTTTCTTTATCCATCCATCTATTGAAGGGCATCTGGGTTGTTTCCACAGTTTAGCAATTGTGAATTGCGCTGCTATAAACATTGAAGTGGCTGCGTTACTGTAGTATGCTGTTTTTAAATCTTTAGGGTATAGGCCAAGGAGTGGAATAGCTGGATCAAATAGTGGTTCCATTCCAAGTTTTTTAAGGAATCCCCATACTGCTTTCCAGATTGGTTGCACCAGTTTGCAGTCCCACCAGCAATGTTCGAGAGTGCCTTTTTCAACACATCCTCACCAGCACTTATTGTTGCTGGTATTTTGGATAGCTGCCATTCTGACTGGGGTGAGAAGAAATCTGAGAGTAGTTTTGATTTGCATTTCTCTAATGGCTAGAGATGTTGAACATTTCTTCATATATTTGTTTATTGATTGTATATCTTCTTCTGAGAGGTTTCTATTCAGCTCCTTAGCCCATTTATTGATTGGGTTGTTTTTTTGATGTTAAGTTTTTTGAGTTCTTTGAGTTCTATATATGTACTATGACTTGAAATGCATTTAAAATAAATAAATAAATAAAATAAAACAGGCCATATACTGCTGCTTTCAGAGTTTGGGTGTTTAAATTAAATGTTGTTTAATGAATATTCAAAAAAAAACCCACAAAAGGTGAAGAGCAAGAGAGACATTGAGAGACTTGGAAGCCTTCATCTGCATTGGGGTCCAGGGAGTTACCTAAGTGGATTTCTTTCAAGGAGTTTTCATTGGTGGGTTTAGAGCAAGCAGGCATATGGTCCTTTAAGCAATGGCTTAATAAAGCCATTGTTAAACATGTCTAAAATTGACACTTAAACATTTGAATTGTATTCCCATAATATTTTAACCTTACAAGTAAGAGGTACAAATTGCCTTATATTAAGAAGAATTTGCTCACTTTTATGTCACTACTTAAGAAAACAAATAAAACAATGTTGATTTTTCATTGCTAGGGATTACACAATAAATAAAAAGAGGTTAAAAAAATTATAATATTAATAAAGTTATATTCCAAATAAAATAAAACATTGTACATGATAATTAAGGAGAAACGAAAAGAAGAAAGGTAATCTTAATTTTCTAACTCTGGTGACTGTAGCCATTATGATTAAAGGGTAAAATATGCATAATATTGAGCATTCTTATTCTTTGAATGTAATTTTTTAGTTTTAAATGTGAGTGTGGAATTAGTGGCTTAGGTTTCCATGACTGAGATTTCTGCAAGATTTCCTAAGGTCCATGTTCTGGTGGAGAAAGTGTAGGCTTAGAATGTGCTAAGTGAAAGTTCAATGCTGCCCAGCATGGGCAGGCTGTGTTCCCACTCTGAAAATGCTGACTATAAAGAAAGGAGCCAAGTTCAGATTTCCAGTTGTTTAATGAGAATGTTTTTCTTCTGTTGACATATCTTAATTTTCTGATCACTAAAAAAAAAAAAAGTCTGGGTAATACACTGACTCCTACTTCCAGAGTTGACTGAGGAGGCAGTTTGGCTAAGTGAACCTACCTCGTAGGCCATTCATTTACTAGCAATGAGTCACATAGTGATTGACTTCTTATCTGAATACCTTTAGCCTGAGTAAAAAGTCACACTCAAAGCTGACAGTATAGTTCTTCCATTCTCCTACTCTTTTTTTTTTTTCTCTATGTTTTAAGTTTTTAGAATGGGGCATTTGGAGTTGGGAATGTAGCTCAGGGTAGAGCACTTACATGCCTTACATGTATGAGGCAATGGGTTCAATACCCATCACCACAAAAATAAAAAAATAATAAAAAAAAGAATGGGGTATTTACTGAGCTCTAGGTAAAGTATTCTAGTATTCTCTGTTTTTAGTAGATTTTTTTATTTTCTTTCTCCTGCTATGTTTTCCTGACTCCTAACCAATATTCTCTTCCATGTGTAACTGCACTACCTTCTCTGTGATTATGGGGCCTTTAAAGACACCATCACCACTGTCCTTTCAGGAGCTCTTTACCTGCTGAACAACCTGTGTCTCTAGATTTCCATAAGAGTCTAATAAATACCACTAAAGGTGCCTTGTTTTAATTTGTAGGTCATTTTTTATTTTTTCTAAGTTGAGGAGACAGAGTACTTTGGTGGGCATTATCATCATCATCATCGGAGTGTCAAAACGGTGGAAAACATTATATCCATTAGCAGCTTCTAGGTTCATTTGACATAATGGTTTAACACTCTAAAGGTACTTTTAGAGACATTTTAATTACTTTGTTTAACTTATGTATTTCATTTTGTGTATATAAGATTTCATATGTACTTCTATTTTTTCTAAATTTTATACTAAACAAGTATAATCTATTACATATTATTCTTTCTTTGAAAGAACTTTCTATAGAACAACCAACTCTGCCAAAGTATCCTCAGAATTTTTGAGAGAAAAAAAAATTTAAAGATCATTCCATCCCATTTTTTTTTTGTCAGTGAAGAAACTAATGTAGCATGAGCTTGAGTTGTCCAAGGTTAAAAACCCACAAATGTCATCTGAGACTAAAAATAATATTGGAAAGGTAGAGTGATTATACATTGTTCATATGTGTGGAAATCATATATATGATTTATAAAATTCATATATATATATGTATATATGAATTTTAGAGTTGTAACTAGAGCAGCTCAACTGCTCTGAGGCAGGGTGGGTACTTGGACCTTCGAATGAAATAAGTGGAGAAGTTGGTAATTTAAAATTTCGATGGCTATTATTTTTTGCAAAAGTTATTTATTTGGCTAGGGGAAATATTCCTCTCAGATATTTCAGAGAAATTATAATAAAAAATTAATTTTTAATATTAAAATGTAAATGTGATATAAAGTATAACCTATCTTGAATATCAACAAGAAGCTGACAATGAGAAGAAATAAAAATAATGTATTTTTTAAAATAATGGAAATAATGTATTTTTAATAAAATGCATAAAAGTCCTGAGGCAATAAGAAGTTATAAAGTACTTTAAATGTACTCATAATTAGTAGTTTGAGACTACCACAAATGGATGGTGTGCTGCCTCTGTTTAGATATTGAGCCATTTTTAGATGATATAGCACATTCCTCTAAATATGGGCTTCATAAGAAATCATATATATCAGTCTAAATACAGTATTCACCTCACTGAGAGAATCTGACATTTTAAGGTTCATGAACTTGTGGTTTTGAGTTGTAGTCTTGAACTTTTTTTTTAGTTGCAGAGTGTTTTGTGAAGTGTTTAACCATATTTATTATCATAAATTAATCTTCAGAACTTTAAAAACTAATTCATGTATGAAATGAACTACTTAAGTCAGTAAAACTTTAAATAATTTTCTCCGTTGTTTTTTTTCTAAAGTGTATTCTTTACTGCTTTAACGATTAGATTTATACTCCTGTCTAGTGGTACTCTACTGGGAGTGAGGGAATGAGACTGGGGAGAAAGTGACTGCCCCCTGTGGGGGCATGTGGCAGTTTCTGAAGACGTTTTTATTGTCATGATTGAGGTGGGTTATATCCCTGGCATCCAGTATATAGAGGCCAAAGTTACTGCTGAAAACTCCACAGGGCACAGGGCAGTCCCTCAAAACAGAATGATCTCTTTTAGAAGGTCTAAAGTGATAGGCCTGAGCAACCCTGCTCTAACAGTTTCACTTCCAAATGTTGTTGTCACAGAATCTAGACAAATGTCATCTGTAAGAAAAGGATCCCATATTTTTATAGGTCACTTTTACTTTGTAGTAAATCCTCCATAAAGCTTTAGCAAATATTTGCCACAGCGCAGCAGAAAAACATTCGAATTTTAGCACTTCAAGTGAAGCTATTTGAGCTGAAGATCTGGAGAGCAGAGTTGTAACTTTAGGACTTTCCTACTCCTTCAAGGCTGAGCTATCACTGCAACATCCTGCTGATCCACTGACCGAATCAAGATGGGGCTGTGACCCTCCTTTTCCTCCCAAATCAATGAATATGTGTGCCTTTTGTTATTATAACAAGAACAGATCTCTTCTTTGTTAGTAAGCTATAGAGTTCCGTGTTCTGTCTTTGGTATAAAACAACTATTAAAAGCTGATTCAAGATTTCCTTTCAGTGCATGGAATTACAGCAGTATTGGTATAAAAGGTTTGCTATCAATGAAAATTTTCCTTTAAAATTATTAGAATTCATAGATAGTTTTAGTGCTTTAGGGGGTGATAGAATGTATGATAGAAATCGAATAACTGGAACTTGTTTTTATTTAGTCCCAAGCTCTTTTCTTTCCATATAAATAATATATGTGTAAATAAAATAATCTTTGAAAAAGTATTTATCAGTCTAACTAGAAAATTCAGATCATGCTGCTAAAGTAGTATCAAGAAGTATCACGAATAGGAAAATCAAGCTGGGTGTGATGGCGTACACCTGTTATCCCGGTGGCTAGTGAGGCAGAGGCAGGAGGATCGCGAGTTCAAAGCCAACCTCAGCAAAAGCAAGGTGCTAAGCAACTCAGTGAGACCCTGTCTCTAAATAAAATAAAAAATAGGGCTGGGGATGTGGCTTAGTGGTTCAATCTCGGTACCCCCCCAAAAAGGAAAGCCAATATCAAAGGTGCTTTGTGATTTTTTTTTTAAGATGAGCATAAGAGCCTTTACTTACTGGAAAAAAAAAAAAAATAGCTGTCCATTGTGAAATCAGGGGATGAAGTAATCCTCCTGTTAGAGTTCAACAGAGCATTATAGGTTTAGCACAATACCATTTTGTCTGTTCATAAATGGCTAGATTGTTGGCCACTACCCATGGGCCTACCATGTTCTGGGTGGCCTTTCTGGTTGGGGAACCAAGTGACATCATCTGGTTTACCATTTTATTTGTAGACTATGATACTCCACAGATGACATGTATACTTGGCAATCACAATGCTGTCTGGCCTATGTTATTTTCTGTGGAGAGATGAGGTATAATTGCTTAAACATGAAAGACTTTTGAAGCAATCCTTGGTCTAATGGAGGTAGTTATTACTCCTAAACAAAATGAAGTCCCTCCCACTGACTGACATGAGATTTCAGGTATTGTCAAACTGAATTTAGGGTTTGTTTGTTTTTTTTAATGTTTCATAATCTATGCAAGATTTATGTTTGAAACCAAACCAATAGCTGTCTGATCTTCAAGGCGTAACTTCCTGTGCTAGTAAGGCAGTGTGCACAGAGAGTTTGGCCACTCATCAGCTCTGTGCATTTGAGTAAATTACTTCCTCAGACCGTAGTTTCCTCCTCTAACTTGGAGAGGACTATCATACCCACCTCATAGGGGCATTGTGAATTTCACTTGTCTTATGGGTTAATTGTATAGGCAAAAGGAGAGAACATGTATGGGCAAGATTAATACTATGCCTGCTAGATGTAAATATTCATCTGTTTCCTTTTGTTCCCTTTTTTTCCTTCCTGTGCCTGTGTTTTCAGCACTAAGTCCTAGAGTATTTGTTCTTTCCCCACTGCCTATTCCAAGGTGGAAGACCCTGTTGGAGCCAACTCTGTTAGTGGGATTCTAGTGGCTATTGGCGAAAGAGTAGGACATGAGAAATGTGGATGTATCACGGTCTGCCAACTGGAGATGGGCTGGGACTGAAAACCAGGAATATGTCAATGATGTTTACAGATGAATTAGGGCAGTCACTGAGACATTTATGAATTTCAGAAGATAAAATGTAAGTAGTGTTGGAAAGATGGTTGGAATCACAGGAAAAACCATTTACAGATGAGATTCTGGCAGGTAAACCAGTTAACATTTTAATTAGGGAAGTCAGAGAAAAAAAAGATGTGAATGAAAGGATTATGGATAAATACCAAAGGCCTTTGAAAGATCCTTGAGAAATTTAATGAAATCCTCAAGTATTTTTAAAAATGATTCATGTATTTTTATTACTGGTCCTGTGGAAATCTTATGTGAAGTACTTATGGCTTTGTCAAAAAAAAAAGTCACAAACCTGAAAAAATTTCACTTCACTTTTTGGCTATACTAGTAAGAAACAAATAGGTGCAATTACTATTTACTTATTTGCGTATTTATTTTATTGCAGTCTTAGGAATTGAACACAGGGGCTTCAAGCATACTAGGGAAGTGCTCTACCATTAGGTTAGATCCTTGGCCTCATGATTATAATTTATAAAATTATAAGATAATTTTATAAATTATAATTTTTAAATTATAATTTAAAAATTATAAGATACATTGCTTTTTGTTTTTAAATATTTTTTAGTTATACATGGATACAGTGTCTATATTTTGTTTACTTATTTTTATGTGGTGCTGAGGATCGAACCCAGTTCCTCACACATGCAAGTCAAGCGCCCTGCCACTGAGCCACAACCTCAGCCCAAGATACATTGCTTTTTACTTTTAAAAAAAATAGCGTTGGTTTTTGTTTTTTCCCCGAGATTTAGTTTGAGTCTGAGCACTTTTTAATTTCTCTCTCCACTATTTGTTATGGAACTTTGCCTCCCTCTACCATTTTGAGGTACAGGGAATGAAATCCTGCTTGTCATTTGTGCTAAAAGCATGTGCTTTTACCATCAAGCTACAATCCCGCCTCTTCTGTTTTAATTGGTTCAGATAAAGATACAGAGTATTCAACTACTTGGATTCAATTCAAGATCTCCCATTTACTAGTTAAGTGACTTTAGGCAAGATTCTCAATCTCTCTGAGCCTCAGTTTTCTCATCTGTAAAAGGCAATAATAATAGTCTTTATTTAGGGTTGTTATGAGCATTAAAGGAAATAGTGTAAGTAATCAGCACATTGTAATTATTATCATCACTACTACTAGTGTCCCACCTAGAGAAATAGATTTAATTTGTGCTGCCTCATTGTTTAAAATGTAATAATAATAAATTGAAATAATAAAGAGGAAGATGTATAAGGGATATTTGACTTTTTTTCCTGTATGAGCTAAAGTGTTAGGTTCTCAGAGTTTGTTAATAATTTTATAATTAAAGAGGACAAGACCTGATAAAGTAATTCACAGGATATTGAGCATGAAACATTAGAAGAATGTGCCTCTTTTGTTCAAGTCTGTGCCTCTTTTGTTCATGAGGTTTAATTCCCAGGTATTGTTTAATTCCCAGGTATTGTTACATAGACATTTTTGGTGTGGACTGATCCTAATGATGGATAGAAGAAAAAATTTGCAAAGTGAGAAAAATTTTGTTAAACAAGGTTTATTTCTGCCCTTTCTTTCTCTCTCTTTCTTTTCTTTTCTTTTCTTTCTTTCTTTCTTTCTTTCTTTCTTTCTTTCTTTCTTTCTTTCTTTCTCTTTCTCTCTCTCTTTCTCTTTCTCTTTCTTTCTCTTTCTCTCCTTTCTTTCCTTCCTTCCTTCCTTCCTTCCTTCCTTCCTTCCTTCCTTCCTTCCTTCCTTCCTTCCTTCCTTTCTTTCTCTCTCTCTCTCTCTTTCTTTCTTTCTTTCTTTCTTTCTTTCTTTCTTTCTTTCTTTCTTTCTTTCTTTCTTTCTTTCTTTCTCTCCTTCCTTCCTTCCTTCCTTCTTTCTCTCTCTCTCTCTCTTTCTTTCATTCTTTCATTTCTTTATTTCTGCCAGTGTGATTAAGACTTCTTAAAAGGTGCTAAAAGCTAGAGGTACATGTGGATTGTTAGCCTGTGAAAGCTCCATGGCACCTCTGCCGAGAGGAGAGATAGTAATGTATTACCGGAGTGGTTCTGGCCCTTCTCATGGAAGCCTCACCTTGTTGGCATCGGCAGTGGCCAGGCCTGCTTCCTCCATCTAATGGGTGAGTGTGCTCTTAGCCACTTTTCCCAAAGCTGCAGACATCTGCTTGATGTTTCCAGCATAACTCTTTTTCCTTGGCAGGATTCAGCATGCTTCTAAGATGGGAATTTTTAAGCATAAATCCTTCTTGAAGAGTTGAGTGTGCTCTTAAGTTAATAGATTATAGTTTTTGAAAGTTCCAACTTGTAGGACTGGTAACAATACTAATAATGATAAAGGTAACAGAGCAACCAACATTGATTAATCCCTGACCAGGTGCCAGGCATTCTGTTTTTACTCATCCCTTTTAGTCCTAGTGATAAAACTGTATAGTAGGTGTGGTTATATCCATATTGAAGGTATGGAGATGAGGAGACAGGAGTTTGGAGAGGTTAGACTGCTTTGTCAAAATAAGTGATGGATACAGAATTTGTACCCAGGTGGCTTGACTCCATCCAGAACCTGTGTGGCTGTCTATTACGTTATGCTATCCCTACTGTGGCCTGTCCCATCTATCATACTGTATTTCCCAAAATGTATGCTTTTTTCAGTCTCATTTAGATTTGCTGAACCCTAAAAAGTCCTAACACATTTTTAACTAATTAACATTAATGGAAAAATGAAGTGATGAAGCAAAGTATAAAAGCAAATCTTCCACCTGTATTTTTGTCACAGCATTGACATAGTAACTGAACTGGGTCTGTTAACTTTGACAAGCAATGTTTTATGGTATTAAAGAGCTACCATATCAATGATGAAAGATACTTTCATTTTTCAAAATTCTCTATATTGTTTGTATGTTTATGTGATTATTAGATATGTTTTCCATTTATTTTGTTGACAATATCTGTTCTTAGCTGATTTGAAGAATATTGGGCTTTACACCTCACAGGTATAACCTTCATGCAAATCAAATAGGGAACTCAAGAGCTGTATATATACACTTAAAATTCAAGGCAAGTCTCCTGGGGTGGGGTGGGGTATGTGTGTGAAAGAGTTTATCTCCTGTGTATTATGGTCTAATCAACATGTCTTCAAAAAGTATTCCAAGTGTGGTTTTTGCTCTTTACCTAATTTCCAGAAAGTGAACCTATGCTTCGCTTCCTGCTGTAGAGCAAGCACAACTTCTTTCTGTTCCCATTTAAGCTTTACAGGGGTGCTCCTCCTGTGTGCTCATCTGTCTTGTTAGGCCCCTGCATGAGATCCCCAAAGGAATGGAGAGCCTCAAGGAGGTATAGATGTTATTCAAGGATAGAGACTAAGAAACGAGTAAGGAAGTCATGGTTTCCCTTTCTTGTGTGTGTGTGTGTGGGGGGGAGGGTTCTCCCACATCAACCATTATGGCAATGTTTACTAACTGGCATACAATACTTAGCAGTGAGCCTTTATCTCTAATTATTCTTGTGCTTGGAATATGACCCTTCTCAAAAACCTCAAAGTCCAAATAAAGTATCAGCAATAGTTATTACAGAGGAAGCAAGGTTACTTGCTTTCCTTGGGTGAATAAATATCATTTGTACTCATTTGTTTTCAAGGTATTGCATATGTGTACTCTTCTGTGACAAGAGAGAATAACATAAGCCCTACCAGGAAAACCAAGAAAGATTATTGTAAAAGGATGTATAGTTGCCTCATTTTTTATAGACATTGCCTGTCCTAATTTTCTATCAGATGAAGAATTCAAGTCAAAGGACTTTTGAAGATTTTCTTACTTTGCAGTCTCCATGCTGGGATGGCTATCAGCCAATAGAGATACTTTGAACATGAAACTTATGTGAAGTGGCCCTTCTTTTCTTCTTAAATGTCACTAACATTTCTGAATCGGGAAGGAAGCTAAAGAGAAATTTTAATCCAAGCAGTTTAAGTATGAGCATTGTCAAATGCAAGTATGAATACTGTCATTCTGTCAGATAGCTCTATCAATTCTGAAACAAAGCCAAACATAATATAGAATGATGTGGAATAAGTTATTCTTTTAATGCTGGTAAGTCATTCCTACAAAAGGGAGGTGATTTTGAAAGATTGTATATGTATCTACAGTATCCAAACATGCTTTTCTTCATTCTTATGTGTTTTGCGTGTATTTAATGACAGAAATTTGCTTTTCCATTAGATCCTTCCTCTACCTACCTCTTATTATACAGGTGAATGTAGTGTATCAACAAAAATGAAAAATAAGAGGGAACTGTCTGATTTGTCAGAAGGAAGGCAAATCACCTAGGTTAGCTAGATAATTTCTTTATTGTTAACTGGCATATGTGATATTAACCTTGATGCTTTATGATGTGCATGTCCTTGAAAAAAAAAACAGTTTAAGAGTTTAATCCTTCCTGAGAATTTGGAATTATGGTGAAAGAAATAAAAGAACATGGCTCATTACATGCTAACTTTTATAAATGAAAAGATTCTTACTGTTTAAACTGGTGAATAGCTGGGCTTCCTTTCCTCATTCTTGAGAAAATGTTGATTGAATGTCTATCATGTATTAGGTACCATGTTAGACCCTGTTGGAAGAGACAAGACATAATGCTTGTCTTTAAAAAGCTCGTCGTTGGGAGTAGGTAAATTAGAACTCACAGTGAAGCATAGTAAGAGCAGGTAGATTCTTCAAGAGGGTACTAAAGTCATAGGACAGAGGTCCCAGGAAAAACTTACATGGAAGAGACAGTTGGGGAGCAAAATGTGGCACAGATGTTCCCCACCAAGAGAAGGGGATATCCAGAGAAGGAGGAGAGACCTGTGCTTGCTGAAGGGTCTGCACACAGTAGGATATGGCTAGAGAGCAGTATTACAGGGCATGGAAACAGTGGAGACAGCAGACAACAGGTCACACAGGTATCTTCTGGTCTGTTGGCAGCTTATAGGCACTCAAGAAAGTAAGGGTTGTGGTTGGATTTAGAAATCATAAGTGTTTGGACAGATGTTGGGGGAAAGAGACTCAGGGTAAGAAGAGTGTCTGGTAGCAATTGCAGAAACCCAGAACAGAAAATGATAAGGGCTTAGACCAGATGGAACAATTCACTGAACTGGAACTTGTGCATCTGTCAGGCCTTGGTTTAGAAATGGCAAAAACTCACAGTAGGCTTAAGCAAAATAATTGAATAAAGATAGAGCATAGTACAGATGTTTTCTAAGAATGAGAATGTCAGGTCTGCCTGATTACATAGACAACTGGAACCAGAACTAGATATCTTCAGGGTTCTTCCTTTGCCTGTTGTCTGCATTTTTCTTTCTATCTTGGCTTCATCTTTTCAAACAAGTTTTTTCTATGAAGCCAGAACTAGGGTCACTGCTTCTTCATTTTCACCACTGCAGAGGAAAAAATGGTTTCTCTCTCAATGCCATTTGGGAAAGACCTGGGGAAGGGTTTTACTGGCCTGTCTTGGTCAGTTGCCCATTCCCTCAATCACTCTAACCAGGAGAGTGTGGTTCTTTGGGCCAGCTTGGATTAGTTAGGCTCTTAACTCTTGAATAGATGGGTACAGTCAGATTGGTAGAGTCAGGCTGTTCTCATTAGGACCATACAAAGATATAACAAAAAAATGCACTTTGGTACAATCTGTAAATTAGGCAGCCATTTCAGTTATGGCCTACTGGAGGCTCTAGTTGGGAGTGTTTCAGAAGTAGAATCAGTAGGACCAGAGGAACAGTTGACTAGAGAGTGAGTGAATGAGAGAAGAGTCAAAGGGCACTCCCAGGTCACTAGGTGGGGGAAGCCATTCACCAAGCAGTGACATCCAGAAAGAGGGGTGAAAGGAGTGAGAGTTAGAGGTTACATCCCCTGAGGTGAACAGGAAGGAGGAAAACTGGTAAATGCCAGGCCTGATCACATGGTGACCAAGCAGCCAGAGCTCGACTCCAGTTGGAGAGGGTAAGTAGGATGTGGAGGTCACCCTCAGAACTCAGAAGCCTGGGAAAAAACACACTGGGGAGATATTGACATGAGGTTTTGCCATGTGTGTGAAGTGGAGCAGCTAGAAGAGCAAATAAATTAAGGGCATTCATCACAAAATGATCCAAGCAGTGGCTCATAATATGATCATGAAGGAAGGGAATAAAAGCTAGGGACCCTGAGTAGGCAGAGTGGGGGTCACCTGGTACTTGGAGAACATGTGATGCAGGGCAACAGTCATGGTGGAGATGGATAGAGTAAACTGCATAGTAGGGAAGGGGGAATAGGATCCCTGTGACAGAACATCTGAACGCTGCCTGTGTTTGTTCTCTGTCCTGCTCCACTGTGCCCTCGGATGAGCTCTCAGTCCAGAGAGCCCACCACATTCCCTAGCTCCTTATCTTTTGCTGCTGTCTTAAATACTTGATGTCAGCAGTTTTGACCTCTCTCCTGGATGAGTTTCTCCCTTATTGTCACTGGATCTTTCCCTTCAGCATGCAAAGATGCTGCTTTCTCTCTCATTATGAAATAAAAACTTCCCAGTCTCCTCGTGTTCTTCTCCACCTTGAAGCAAAAATCCTCACAAGATTGTCTGGGAGTTTGTCTCTGAGATCTCTCCATTCTTTTTTTTTTTTGGTACCAGGGATGGAACTCAGGGGTACTCGACCACTGTGCCACATCCTCAGCCCTATTTTGTAGAGACAGGGTCTCACTGAGTTGCTTAGCACCCCGCTGTTGCTGAAGCTGGCTTTGAACTCACAATCCTCCTGTCTCAGCCTCCCAAAGTGCTGAGATTACAGACACGCGCCACCATGCCCAGCTTCCATTCTGTCTTGAACCCTATCCTCCATGGCCCTCTTGCCCACATTCCACCTAAGTTCTCCAAGCAGGTGCCCCAGTCACCTTTATGCTTCTCTACCCTGTGGTCACTTCTCTGTCTTCGACCTGCGGCCTGGAAGTCCAGGTGATTCCTCCCTTTACAGACTTCTAGGGTTCCTGTACATTCTTCCTTTAGCCTCTGTTTTGTCCTGTTTGATCTCTTTGCTGCTTCCTCCCTGTCTGACCTCAGTCTGTGCAGTGTTAGTAGATTTGGTTCATCTACCATTTCTGTTTTCCTGCTCAATTCTCTCTCTTGGTGGTCTCAGCTACTGTGTGGACTAGAAATACCATCCACATATGGATGATTCCCAAATATGTACTCCCACCTTGCCCTCTTTGGAAGGCCAGGCTCAGAGAGACTCTAATCCCTCTAAGACTCTCACCCTTTTCACTAATGTCCATTAGTTCCCCAATGCTGTGGTTAGTGAATCAAATGAATAGGCATATGTAAAACAGCCCAGTGTGTCTGGGTGAGGTTTGCTCTTCTGTGTATTTATGGCATTTTGACTTCAGGGTTGTTTTGTTTGACTAAGGCAGTAGTCTCCACTCAGACAGTTTTGTCTCCCCAGGAGGATGTTGGCAGTGTCTATAGATGGTCTTGGTTGTAATAATTGTGAGAGGGCATCTGGTGGGAAAAAACTAGGGACATACAGGACAACCCCTCCCCCCAAAGGAATTATCCAGCCCCAAATGTCTATAGTGCCAAAGTTGAGAAACTCAGAAACAAATTTCTCAGTTTATGAAATGATTCATCAATTTGAATTATCTGTCAGTGAAAACTACACTGAACATTTGATACAAACAGCAAAGGTGTTTTTACGTCTCTGTTTAAGCACGTATTTAAAAATAGTTGCCAAAAGGTGGTAGCTATATCCCTGACAAATGCGCATTGTGAATTGTCCTCTTTCAAGCCTGGGATTCCTTTAAACATGCCCGCTGGATTTGAGTACCTGCAGTTAAATAGTGTTGCTCTTGGCAGGGCTTGGTGAGCAAATGAGGTACGATCTCTCTGATCTCAGTAGTCTGCTCAGTCAGCCATGACCTTCTCAGTGTCTCTCCTTTCTACACCCTGTCTGCACTGAGCCACGGCCCAGGCAGATCTCAGTGGGGTGGCCAGAGATTACCACAGGGGAAAAATGCGGGCCCCCATGGCGGAGGTTCATGTGGGGTTCAGGATAAATTGGAATGATTTCTGTTTTGCAATGAATATCATCCAAGCTGACTTTGTACTTTATCTAACTACAACAATATCTTTAAATCAAAAGCTTTTGGATGAAGCACTAAGCAGTGGAATAGAATTTTTATTAGAGAAATTGTGGTTACTTCAAATGCTATTTGGATGCTGAGGGAGAAGTTTTACATTACATATATGTGTATGCATGCACATTCACAATCATGTGTATGTGCGCACATACGAACAATAAAAGTCGCCACACACTGAGAGTTATATTGCTTCTTGGGGTTAAATAGGATAATTTTAGGATCATGGGAAAAACACATTTGAAACAGAAGTGATTTTGTTTAAAGCAATAAGGAGGATAACTGTGGCTATTTTCCTCCTCTGTTTCTACTACATTTGCACAATGCTCAGTGCTGAATTTTTTCTTAAAAACAAACCTTTGTGGAATTCATACATTGTGAAAAATATTGTGATTTAACAGCTGATCAAATTCTTTAGTTTCAGTAAATGTGATATGCTCTTTGTCGTAAAACCAATTTCATTTTCTCTGGTTTAATGCTGGTAATTTAAGGTGTGTGTCTAATGAAGTTTGTACATTTACTTCCATTCTTGTCTTAGAAGATATTTAACAGGGATTGTATTGTGTTGTTGGGACTGATGACATTATAAGTAGAAAGTTGAAATTAACAGGGACTATGTATATATATGCATATGCATGTGCGCGCGCACACACACACACACACACACACACACATATATGTCAAGAGTAGAACAAGAACAAAGCCAGGAAATTAGGAATTTGACTGTGGCTATGCATCTGAGCCACCTCCTGGTGTGCTGGTGCTGGCAGGGCCTCACAGCCGTCTTGGTCATCCGTCTTTGCAGGAAGTGAGGCGAGTGCAAAGGGCAGAAAACTGCAGTCAAGATGATCTTCTTGCTCAGAACTTAACAGGAAAAAAAGTGTAGTTTGCCTGGATTGTGAAAAAAATAATCATTACAAATAATTGGATTTGAGTCAGAGAACTGGTGTGATCAAAAAAAGTAAGATAGATTTTAGGTTTAAACCTACATTTTCATATACATATACTCATATATTCTGCATAAAATAAAACAGAATAATCAATTTTTTTTCTAAAGTGAAGATAAAAATAAGTATGTGCTGGGTGGCACAGTGATTGCCATTATATTAGATGCACAGGACAAATGCAGCTTCTTTTATTCTCTATGCCTGTCTTCATCTTCTTGATGATTCCCCTCCTGCTAGCAGGTGGGAAGCTCTAGAGACACCAACATGGTGTCTAATTCTGTTCATGTAGCAAGAATCAGCAGCACGCATAGGTCTGTAAGAAATGCCCGGCCTCTTTAATTGTTATACAGCAAAAGTTGCAAGAGCAAAACCTTGTTAGCCCAGGGATCATGGAAGGGGATAAGATCCCAGGTGTTAGCATCTTTTGGTTCCATTTAGAAATAAGCACCAACCATTACAGGAAGAAAGCATCATCCTCATAAAGGCCCTCTGATCTCCAGCAAATTAAGATTACTAAACATGAACTCTCACCCAAGGCACAAGGAAAAAAACCACCATCAACCAAAATTGGCAGAAACAGAACATAAAGAGTTATCCCCAAGCCAGGCGTGGTGGCTCACACTTGTAATCCCAGCACTTAGGGAGGCTGAGGCAGGAGAATCGCGAGTTCAAAGCCAGCTTCAGCAACAGTGAGGTGCTAAGCAATTCAATGAGACTCTGTCTCTACATAAAACAAAATAGGGCTGGAGACGTGGCTCAGTGGCTGAGTACCCCTGAGTTCACTCCCCAGTACCAAAAAAAAAAGAGTTATCCCCAAAGGAACTTCCAAGTATGAGAATTATCAAATTCACGATGTAAGATTACTAAAACACATTAAATAAAATTATAAATCACAAAAATAAGGGAGTGACAAAAAATATAAAAATGCCCAGGCAGATTTGAAAAAGAACCAAAAGAACCTAATACAAATATATATATAAAATTAAAAATTAAATGGCTGACTTAAATATTAGATACCTGAAGGAAACCTAAATAGATCCCAGGAAATTACCCAGAATGTTGAAGAGAAAGAAAAAGAGATGAAAATTATAACAAAGCAAATTAAGAGATTAGAAGGTAAAATGAGGAAGTGTAATATATCTTTCCCAGAAGAAAAACAAGGGAGGAAAGAAAGTAAAGTGAAAAGGAGGAAATATTTAAAGAAATAACTGTTGAAAAATAAAGACTCACACATGCAGAAAACACTGTGTCTGGACACATTTGATTGAAACTCCAGCACACCAAAGACAAATGAGTATTTTTACACTAATGAGGAAAAAGACAGATACCTGCAAAGTAATGACGGACGAATAGCAAAAACTGGAAATGAGAATACAGTAGAAGAATACCACCAGTGGGAAATTGAAAACAGTTTTCAACTGTCTGGAACTGCACACTGTTTTTGTGCAAAACCATTTTTCTAGTATGAACTGATCATTTCTTTACATTAAAAGAATTTTTAAAGAATACCTTCTGGGCTTGGGGTGTAGATCAGTGGTAGAGCAAGTGCCTAGTATGTACGAGGCCCAGTGTTCAATCCCCAGCCCTGAGAAAGGGAAAAGAAGAATGAATCATCAGAAGGAAAATTATGACCAAAGATAAAATGCTAAGAAAGGAAATTGATAAATACATGAACACACACAGCATTTACATTGTGAAACTATGGATGAAATCATTGATTGTCTAAAGATAGAGATCCAGGGAGTTATTCAAATTAACTGAAGGAAACTTGCAGATCTGAAGCAGAGGGGGCACTTACTTTATCACCTCTAAGTTAATCTTTTTTACAAGTGGAGACCTTATTTGATTATTGTGCTCCTAAGCGTTATCTAACTACCCTTAATATGATATTTAAGTAGGGTGCGGTGACACATGCCTATAATCCCAGCTACCTGGGAAGTTGAGGCAGGGGGATTGCAAGTTCAAGGCAAGCCCGTCTCTAAAAATGGGGGTGGGGTGGGTCTGGGGATGTAGCTCAGAGATAGAAATTAATGGATTCTATCCCTAGTACTGATGGGAAAATGATATTTTAAGTCATGAAACTATTTCCCATTTATATTTTATCAAAATATATTTTGTATTTATATTTTATAAATATTCTAATACTTAGTTCATGTTTTGGTTGGATGATAGACCCAGAAAGATAAGTTCATTTTCTAGTTCCTAGAACCTATGAATGTGGCTTCATGTGATGAAAGCATCTCTGGAGATATAATTAAAGTTTTTCAGATGAAGAGATTATTGTGGATTATCAGATGAACCCTAAATCCAATGTCAAGTGTCCTGATGAGAAACAGAAAAAGTGAAGAGCAGATGCAGAGAGGAGCAGGCCATGTGAAGATGGAGGTAGAGATCAGAATGATGCGCTTAGCACCAAGGAATGTTGCGAGCTGTCAGGTACTGAAAGAGGCAAACTGGTTCTCCCACAAAGATCCCTTCTGGAGCATGGCCCTGTGGGACTTTAGACTTCCAGCCTTCAGAATTATGTGACAACAGGTTTTTGTTCTTTTAAGCCACCTAGCTTGTGGTTGTTTGTGTAGCTGTCATAGGAAATTAGTACAGTCTTTGAAGATTAATTTATACTTTTTCTCAAAAAGAACAAATTAAATTTAAAAATGTGGTTTAGTGTCTGCTTAATATAATGCCAAAGCTAGTTTTTTCTAGGAATTTTGTGTCTTTTGTTTTTCTTCAGATGACCTTCAGGTGTTTGGGACACAATGTGGCTTATCCGACTTTGTATTGACAAAGGAACAGCTGGCATGCTCAGGTCCATGTGGGACACTCTACATACCTCCTGGTCTCAGTGCAGAGCTAACCCCTTGCCTGGTATCCATGCAGGTGGGACTGGTCCCAGGCCTGGCTCTTCTGGAGTTTGCCATTTATAAAATTCCCAGACTTCTCTTTTCCAATGCTCTTGGGGTGGTTCAGATTCACTCCTAGGTGGTCTTTCTGCACACCTCAATTACCAGGGACCTTCCCCTCTCCACCTGTGGCCCAACTCAGGGTCTCTTTAGACTCCCCCTGCACTGCTCAGCATGTCTGGATGCAGTCGTCCTAAGTCTGTCTAGTGGACTCAGACATGAAGTGGGTCCTCTCAGGGATTCCTTTAGTCTATTTGATTATTTTATCCTATATGCCTTGGCCCAAAGAAGGTTGATGGGAAGACCAGGGCTCAGCTCTTCTAACTTTACTCACATTGGCCTTGATAGGATGAACTGGGATTCTGTCAAAGACCACTGCCACACACCACTTGCATGTCCATCTTAACCTGGAGGAGGAACTTTGGACAGTGACCATGCTTGGCTTTGATATGCTAAAATTATTTAGAAAATTATTGTTCTAATGAAGCCTTTCTTTAAAACTTATAGGATCCTATTTTGAATGATAGGGATACATACCGTCTCTTTTTTAATTTCTAATGTAGCTCTTCTAATCTTTCCCTAACCTTGGATTTACTATGGAGGAGGTCATATAAAGAGAAATGAAAAGGAAGGAAAACTAAATTAATTGATATTTTAAAGATTTATCACAATAAATATATCCAGGACAGCAAATATTTATAACTAATGGAAGCACTTTACATTGATGTCATGTTCTGCACAAATGTGCCATATTCTGTAGAAATGTGTAGTACTTGTTTGGTTCCTAGTATAGATTATGACCCCATCTTATAAATTAGACAATAAGAACATAAAACACCTACTTAAGATCATAACAATGATAGAAGTACAGAATTGTGGTTGCAAATAACTAACACAGTGTGTTAGCCTTAGTTTCAACATCCCACCTCAAAGAACTTGGCCTTTGTCTCAGCTTGGACAGGTTGAAGCCTGTTCCTAGTCCTGAGGTGGCCTTCCATTCTTCCATGCACTCCTTGGTGCATGACCATGTTGTACATCCTGGAGTCCCCTTCCTCTGTAGGTTCCCCTACAGTTCTTAGAGGCTCAGCTTTGGATTTAAAGAAATGGTAATAACATTTTATCCATCATATATTTCTGTTTGTAAAGTGCCTCTTTTTCTTGCATGTTGTATTGACTGAACAAAAGTTCTGTTCTTTTCATTCTATCAGTACTAGTGAAACTTGTGATCCCAATCTTAGAACTAATGTTTAGACTAAAAGCCCTCTTTCATTGATCTTGTATTCTGAATAAGCATTTATGTAGGCTATTGAGTTTATGTTGAAACAGTAACTTGAAATGATTCAAGAAATGTTTACTAGTGCTGCCTGTATGTACGTCTACATGCCTACTTTTGGCAATGGCTGTTTATTTAGACCTCTTCTCAATCTCAGACTTGGAAAATCAAAGAATTATGAGATGTAGTCACAAAAGAAGTAAGAAATTTGAACTTTTCCTTGATACTTAATTGTACACACCATTACCAATTTAATGTGATCATTATAATAATGGCTAACATTTATTGAGTACTTATAAATTCTGTTAGCTTGATGTTTTCATTTACATCAAACCTACTTCTTATCATCCTTATTTTATGACCAAGAGCATGCTGGCATTTCTTTCAATTGTATAGCAATTTATGTCTGTGATGCTATTTCATCTGTATTAATGTACCTTGTGGTTTGACATGGCAAATATTAATATTATATTAGTATTATATTATATTAATATTATAAAGTAGACCATAATCTCAGGGCTATTCAATGGTTTGTGTGAGCTAACACAAACTATTAACTGAAAGTGCTGGCCTTTGTTCAGCTCCATTGGGCTGTTTTCTTGGTGTTCTTCCTAAGTATGGTTTTCTAATTTAAGGCTATTATAAATCAGGTATGTATTTAAAATAAGTACAATGGCTTCATTACCCACATGTGTGATAATTTACAACCACTGGAGCCATCTCATGGGAAAGGGGTACCTCTTGCTTTGCTCTGTGGGTTACTGAAAGCAGCAGAGGGCTGGAGACATGCTTAGGATATGTGCTGATACTTGTCCTGCCTTTCCACCTTCATTTGCATATTTGAGATGGTTGGGAAAAGTGAACCCTGAGGTCTTAGCCCTTATGTTCTGTGACTTAATATAGTTCTCTCCTAAAAACATCAGTCCTGTGTGATAAGGAGTAAAAATGAGAGGAGCAGATTTGAAAAAACAAAAGTTATTGCTGAATTGCAATTATATATATTAGTAGGATTTGTTGTTACATATTCATATATGCATACAACATAATTTGGTCATTTTCAATCACCAAATCCTTCCTCTTTCCCTTCTCTCCTCTGTCCCTCAGGTTCCCATCTTCTACCGTAAGGAGAGTAGATTTTAAGCCTCGCCTAAGAATCAATTAGGGAAACATACGGTTGCAAAAATTGTTTAAAATTAAATTAAAAATGAAATTAGGAAAACAATTCAATTGGCTATAATTTCAGAACTAATAAAGTATTTAGGAACAAATTAAACAAAAGGAGTACAGCTGAGTGCAGTGGTGCATGCCTGTAATCCCAGTGGCTAGGGAGGCTGAGACAGGAGGATTGCAAGTTCAAAGCCAGCCTCAGCAATGGCAAGGTGCTAAGCAACTCAATGAGACCCCGTCTCTTAAAAAAGGATAAAATTGGGCTGGGGATGCGGCTCAGTGGTTGAGTGCCCCTGAGTTCAATCCCCGGTACCCACCCTCCAAAAAAAAAAAAAAAGGACAAAAATCTTTCTCTAGACACTGTTAAACATTATTGAGAGACATTTACAAAATCCCGTGTTCATGGACTGGAAGGCATAATATTGTTAGAATGGAAACAGTCCCCATATTGACTTACTAAAATCCCTATCAAAATTTCACTTGGCATTTTGGCAGAAATCAGTAGACTGATCCAAAGATTTATTTGGAAATTCATGGGGTGAGAATAGCCAAGATAATCTTTAAAAAGAAGAAAGTTGGAAAATTCATACTTTCTGATTTTAAAATTTACCGCAAAACTACAATAATGAAGACTCTGCATAAGGATAGACATAGAGATGAATGAACTGGAATTGAAATAAACCCTAACATTTTTGACTGATTCTTCATAAAAGTGCCAAGAAAATTATGTGATTAAAAACGTAACCTTTTCAACAAATAGTCCCAGGTCAGCTGGATTTCTATATGTGAATGTATAAGCTGGACCCTTTCATCACAGTATATAAAAATTAGCTAAAAATGGGTCAAAGACCCAAATGTAAGAACAAAAGCTATAAAATTTTTAAACAAAAATACAGGAGTAAATCCCCATGACCTTAGGTTAGACAAAGCCTTGAGTGTGACACCAGGAGCACATGTAACAAAACCAAAATAGGCAAACTGGGCTTTATCAGAATTAAAATTCTTTTGTGCTTCAAAGCGCATTGTTAAGAAAGTGAAAAGACAATTGCATGATGAGAGCGAATATTGGGGAATTATGTTTGATAAGAAACTTGGATCCAGAGTATATCAAAACTCTTTAAACACTATAATTAAAAGACAACCTGTTTTAAATAAAATAGGGAAATGACCTGAATAGACCTTGCCCCAAAGAAAATATACAAATGTCCAATAAGCCTATGAAAAGTTAGATGCTTGATGTCATTAGTGATCAGAGAAATGTGAATCAAAACCACAATGAAATACCACTAAGTACCCACTAGAGTGGTTGTTATTGAAAAGAGCATAACATGCTGGGGAGGATGTAGAGAAACCACTACTCTGTTGCTCTGCTGGTAGGAATGTAAAGTGCTGCATCTACTTTGGAAGACCGTTTACAGTTGCTTAATAGGTTAAATAGAGAGTACCTATGTAACCCAGTAATTCCACCCATATATACCTCAAAGAAACTAAAATGTGTCCACACAAGTACTTGTATACAAATGTTTATAGAAGCATTATTCATCAGTCAAAAGATGAAAACAGCCAGATCTTCTACTGATACATAGGTAAATAAAATGCATTTTTACATATAAAAGGATATTATTTGGCTATTTGAAAAAAAAAAAAAAAAAGAAGAAGGAATTGTAACATGGAGCATGACATCTGGTGGGAACCCGAAGAAGAATGAGATTCATGGACAACAGAAGGTGAAAGCAAAGTATAGGAATTTATTGAAGCAAAGCAAAATAGTCCCCCCCTTGGGAGGGGTCCCAAGAGGGTTGCTAGTGGGCCAGTCCTGTTTAGGAGTTTATAAATGTCTGCTAGCGATAACATTTTACACTCATTGGCTACTGATAAGAGGAAGACAGCCTCTAGCCTAATTCTGGGTAAGACACTCAGTGTCCACGAGACATCCATTTGGTCCCATGTCCAATCATGATGTTGATCACAGGTTATTCCCTTTTTTGGAGAGGTTGTGGGCTCCACAGCATGCATGCCTTTTTTGGGTAAGATATTCACAAAGATCTTCAGCAACAGTTTGTGGTTTGTGTTCTGCTGATCATGGAAGGCCCCCCCAGGGGCCCATTTCCCTGACTGCCTGGCCTGTTCTCTACCTCCTGATTTCAGAATGATGTACCAATTGAAGCTATAACATGGATGAACCTTGAAAAATTATACACAAAATGAAAGATGCTAGTCACAAACCAGGTATTATATAATTCCATTTATATGAAGTATCCCAATAAACAAATCCATAAATAGGTCAGCCTGGGTTTATTGGCCCATCTTCCCCACTGTGCTGCCTGATAGCAGGGGCTACTTTTTTTCTCTCAAATGCTCAGCTTGTACTGTGTAGGCACTCATCTAATACTGGCTGAAAGAATAAATTAATCAAACAAGATCAGGTGTTTCCATTCGACTCCTAGACATAACTTTCTTGCTAACTAGGAAAATCTGAACTGTTTATGTTGGAACTTAGTCTAATAATTTGGCATCACTGGTTTACCTGGCCTACTTTAGGATGATAGTGTAGCCCTGACATTAGAATAAAAGCAGACATCAAAAAAGTAAATTCAATTATAAAGTTAAATTTAATTGTTGAAAGTTAATGGGAAATTTGCTTGTAAGTAATATACTTAGAGGAATTGTGTCCAATAAACATATCCTTCTTTTTCCCCTTTGGGTACTTGGAATTGAACCCAGGGACACTTATCCACATCCCTACCCTACCCCACTCCCCCCACCCTCTTTTTTTGAAACAGGGTCTCACTAAGTTACTTAGGGCCTTGCTAAGTTGCTAAGCCTGTCTTTGAACTTGTGATCCCAATATATCTCTTCATTTCGAAAGGCTTTTTCTTGAAGGGCCTTGGTATGTTTTATAAACTGCTGTGGAAAGTTTAAACTCCAGTTTCTTAATGTACCCTATGAATTGAATATTTGGATTTATACAGCAGTACAATTGGTTTCTTTAATTATATTCATATATATGTATATACCAAGTTGGTGGAGTGAGTCTAGTATGTGTTTGAACCTGTGATAGCCCACATTCTTGCCAAAATTTAGAAAATCTACTTAGAAGTATTCCCCTTATTCCTGTGCCAGTTTTGACAAAGGCCAAAATCTTTCATCATATTTGCTTCCCTTCTTTATCCATAGAAGAACAAAGGTAAAGCTATTGATGTGTGATAAGTTATGATATCAATGTATCAGAACCATATGACGCCATCATAGCGCCACGTGTGTATTATCTTAGCATGAAATGGTGTTCTCTGGTAACCTTACTTAAATACAGAGACACAGATAAAATTGCCTCAGTGGAGCCTTTTAATTTTATCCTTCTTTGTAATCTCTCTCTCTCTTCTTTTTTTTGGTACCAGGAATTGAACTCAGGGGTACTTGACCAGTGAGCCACATCCCCAGCCTATTTTGTGTTTTATGTAGAGCCAGGGTCTCACTGAGTTCTTGGCGCCTCGCCATTGCTGAGGCTAGCTTTGAACTCGTGATTCTCCTATCTCACAATTCTCCTATCTCAGCCTCCCAGAGTGCTGGGATTACAGGTGTGCACCATTGCGCCCGGTCTTCTTTGTAGTCTCTTAAAAGGAGATAGAAGCTGGGCATGGTGGTGTGCCTGTAGTCCTTGCTACTCAGGAGGCTGAGGCAGGAAGATCAGTTGGGCCCAGGAGTTGGGGCCAACCTGGGTAATAAAGTAAGACCCTGTCTCTTAAAAGAAAAAAAAAGTGAGAAAAAGAATAGAACAAAGTAAAAGTAGACAGAGATTTTCATTAAAAAAACAGAGAACATTAAAACAATTTGTTTTTTTCAATTTATGCCACCTTTCATCTAATCATTTTAAAACATTTATACAACACTCAGAAGCCCATTTCTGTAGATAACATTTACATGAAGTTGAAAAATGGTATTGTAGTAAGTACTGCATCGAGAAATTTTTGACTTAGAATCATGTCATTCTTTATATTTAGGTGCCTGTGCAGGTTTCTAAATAAGAGTGATCACCACTTATTTTGTTAAGAGAAAGGCAGCCCAAATAAATTTCTTTTTGGTTTCCTTTCACTGGTTACACTCTGTGAACTAAGTTACTTTCCTCCTCTCTTCCCATGGGCCCCAAAATAGCCTTATTAATAGGAATATATGATGTTTGTGTTCTTTAAAAAAAAGTCAGGGTGGTCTTAGATGTCTGTCTTCCATTCTGGCATTTCCCTTTATACAACCCTTTAGAATTTTTTGTTTAAAAACTGGCATTCCGATAGCTTTTCTTTGGCCTAATGCCTGGCTTGCATATTGAAGCAGCAAATTAGGAATGTTAAGACGTCCCCTAAAGAAAAAATGTTTGTTATGAAAGTAGAGCTGATGTGACACTTAGAATTAGACCTTCTTAACTTGTCTAAATGACACTTAATGATCTTTTTTCTTTTTCTTCTCTTTTATTATTTTAAGGGGAGGGGGGGAATGAAAGAAATGCCCAGAGGCTGATGCTACATTTGGTTCACTAAACTGTTACATGTCAAATGTACTTCACTGATAATACATCTTTTGTCTCTTTTTAGGAGCTAATTTTGTTACTCGAAAAATTAGCCGGTCAGTAGCTAAGATTTACCTTGGACAACTGGAATGTTTCAGTTTGGGAAATCTGGATGCCAAACGAGATTGGGGCCATGCCAAGGACTATGTAGAGGTAGGAACTGACTCATTACACTCTTCCAAAGACCTGTATCGGTTGATATTTTAAATGCCAGGCATGTGGTGAAAAAGCATGAGCTAAGATGGTGGCATATACAATTCACAACTGCAAAACTGTGGAAGCAACCCAGATGTCCTTCAATAGATGAATGGATAAAGAAACTGTGGTACATATACACAATGGAATATTATTCAGCAATAAAAGAGAATAAAATTATGGCATTTGCAGGCAAATGGATGGAACTGGAAAGCATTATGCTAAGTGAAGTAAGCCAATCCCAAAAAACCAAATGC
>PVHX01013334.1:0-55183 GCA_004024805.1 Geosciurus inauris
AAGGGAGAGAAAGATCCTCCTGCAAGGTAACAAAACAAACTTTTGATGTCTCTGGAAACAATACTCATGACCAGCAGCCTGCCTAAATTAATGGGCAACAGGAATATTTTTGATTGATTTCTGTATAAATTTAAAAATATCTGAGCTAATTAGTACAGCTGCTGATTAGGGATAGATTTTGTTCCTAATTTTAAAAGTCTATATTTCATAACCATTTAAGTTGTCATTTACAACTCATAAAATTAACAGGACATAATATCCTTGAGCTATTATTCCAAAATAAGTTTCTGTAAACTTCTTTGAATCTTTGAGAGGAGTTATGATGAAGCATAATCTCATGCCCTGGTGGAGTTTTGTTTCAATGAATGTTCCAGACAAAGAGAAAGTTATCTCAGGATATCCTCTTAAGTGGCTATTGATATTTAATAAGCTTGACTCTGATGACAACTTTCGGGCAGTACCTCTTCCAGAAGTTAAATACTGCTCCTGTTTGTCCATTATATAAGCCAACCAAGGGAAGATGCCATCACCTGCATTTCTTGCTCTGGAAATTATTGTGGGGTTTGCATTTTTCTCTCTCCAAATTCTCTCCTCCCTTTGGACAGTTGCAACATATATCATTCACCTTTGTTTCCACCCAGTAATGAGCTCAGTATCTTTTATAAGGGCAACACTAAATGACATTATATGAATGAATAAATGAAGCATTCTAATTATAGCAGAAAGGTTGAACAATGTAGCCTTTGTAGATTCATAATCATGTATGAAGCTTCATACTTACATATGAAACTTTTGTAGCCATACATGTGTGCAGATATGTGTGTATGTAAATTTAAAAGTTCACCTTAATATATCTAAATTTGTGAGCAGCAACTAGCACACTGTTGGGTGCTAAATTATTAGACCAAATACAATAATTTCAATGATCCAGATAATATTTCAAAAGAAAATGTACTTAAGAGTCAGAAATTCACTTTCTCACCATACATTTTCAGAATGACTGATTTTTCATATAGTATTTTAATTGAAGACTCTGCCTAGACTCTGCCCCTAGAAAGAAAAAGTCAAGATATGAGTCATTCAGAGAAATTCTTATTTTCAGCATGATATAAACATCAAGACTAGAAAATTCAGCTAGGTGCAGTGGTGCACACTTGTATTCCCAGTGACTTGAGAGGCTGAGGCAGGAGGATCACAAATTCAAAACCAGCCTCAGCAATTTAGCAAGGCCCTAAGCAACTTAGTGAGACCCCATCTTAAAATAAAAAATAAAAAGAGCTTGGAATGTAGCTCAATGGTTAAGTGCCCCTGGGTTCAATTCCTAGTGCCCCGACCCCTAAAAAAAGACTAGAAAATTCCTTTCCCTCTCATTGTCAGTATCTACTTACCTCTTGTCAGCATTTTTTTTTAAGGTGGAATATTCCTTACCTTTTTTTTTTATTAGTTTATTTAATTGCATTTCAAGTCATAGCACATATATAGAGCTCAGTTTTTCTATTTCTCTGGTTGCAAACCAGATAAAGTTACAATTGTTTTAATTCTGTAGTTGTTCTGGACTTCTTGGAAACTGGAATAGTCTTATCAAAAATATAGATTATGATTGTGCCTATAAGTGCATAGATTTATGTAACAGATACATTCCAGATTCTATGCAGTTCCACGCTCGACTTTCTCATTACATCATGACAGTATGGGAAATTGCATTGATCTTTCCTATACATGCCCCTGTATTGGGACAGAGACCACACCTTATTAATTTTATATAATTCTTTGTATCTAGAATATAGTGGCAACTCTAAATTTCTGGAGAATTTCACTCTGTAGATAACAGAAAATTAATAACACAAAATGAAGTGAAAATAAGAAAATCATCCAATTAATCTTACCTGTTTGATGCAGGCAATAAAACTAGGTAACTGGAGGTGGGGCATAGCTCAGTGATGGAGCTCTTGCTTAGCATGCATGAGGCCCTGGGTTGGATGCCCAGCACTATAAAAATAAATCAAACCACTACAACAAGAAAAAAAAAAGCTGTATAAGTAAGGCCACCATATCCTACTCATCTAGTTTAACAGGAGAGTAAATAATATAAAAAATTACCTGAAAGTCCAATTTAGAAAACAAACTTTGGCCACTAACAAGATATTTGAAATATGTCATTTTCAGTTTGAATTAGCCACAAAATATTCCAGTTCTCTCTCTTGTTTTGTACATGTAATCATAGCTCAATATGGAGTGTTTTATTTAAGAACCTACTTAAAAGACAATAGCAGCTAATCATTTAAAATTAATTTTGTGGCCATAACAACATAACCATGCAAAACTAAAGTATAGGGCTTGGTCCTAATTATTCATATTGCATCTACTTGTCCCAAAATTCGTTAATTCACAACTCCTGTTTCCAGCATGCCCCTTTATTTGGGATGTCCTGGTCTCACTCTTAAAAACCCTATTGCTTTGGCAGGAAGGTTGGCTGTTTTAAGTGAATCCAGAATATGGGGAATCAATATAATATCCCATTAGGAAAACAAATTTCCATTCTGACATGCTATACTTTATTTGCAATTTTGACTTCTTGGGTGCACCCTATTCTCAGACATGGGGAAACCTGAAGGAGATTGTCAAAGACCCCAGTGGAAGGACAGAGGTGCTCTGGGCAGTTATTAAGCCTATGTGCTTTGAAGCTGTTCACCTCCGATAGCTCCAGCTTCTTAAGCTTTCCAAGAACAGCCCTTAGACCCTGAGATCTGGCTTATCACTCTTTCATTTCATACTTCAAAGCCTATTTTTTAAAATGAGGATTAATTTCTTTATGGAATTCAGGAGGATTTGCATGTCTAACAAGGACTAACACATTTGGCGAGAATGGAGGATTCCTTTGTAACCACCAAGATGTCTGACAGGTTCCAACTATAGGCTAAAAACACCTTTAACATTGAAAAGCTGACCACTTATTGTGTCTGGAAGGGTTATTCCCTGGACTGCATTATGGAGACCAATGCAACATTAGTTTAAACTATACTTATATTATTATTATTGTATTGAAATTAAGCCAAGTCTCTTATCAAGCCAAGCCATAAATTTCCCTTGCTCTTTCACATTCCTTTCCAATTTTGCTGAGCTTCCTAGAAATTTATTTTACAAGCTTCTTTCTTCATGGGCTCATGAACATTGCTTTTCAGTCAATCACAAAAACTGGTTAAATTCAACAAATATTCAATAACTATTTTCTCAATATTAACTATGAACCCAATACTGGACTGAACTGATGGAATTCTAAAGGGTTTTATTTTTTCGTTCTTCTTATGTGTAGCAATAAGCTTGGCTTTTGATAAATTTCCTCTAGATGCTTCAATTTATAGAAGTCTGTCAGCTCACTTTATCTTTTTTGCTCCAGGAAACTGATTTGCCTAACTGAAGGGCAATTGGTGTCGCCAAGCTCTTGTGCTTAAGTACAGGAAACAACAAAATATAGATTACATTTTTAAGTAGGGATGTTAGTAGTCCTGAATGCCAATAGGTTGCTTTTTTAAAAATCATTTATTTCATCATTTGAGCCCTCTGCCAGACTCCTTTACTCTGGAGGCAGCATGTCAAAGGACAAGTCTTTCAGGGACCCAGGGACCCAGGGAAGAAGAGGAGTGAGTTGGAACAACACATGAAAAGTACAGACTCCTGTACAGGGGATGACTCCAGCAGCAGCATGTACACAGGGTGCCAGAATGCCCGAGCAACATCAGGTACCCTTTAGCAAGTGATTGGCAACACTTGTTAAAGTGAACAGCAGCAGAGTTTCAACAGAAGAGTCAACCCTGCCCTAGGACATCAGGCAATAAATAGTTGCTATGTAAGAGTCAGGCAGCCACACATTGTTTCTTTTTTAAAATGTAAGTAAAAATGTACATAGATTCATAACTGCACCACCTTTTGTATGCCAAAGGTAGTATATATTATAACTTTCTTCTGTACCTTGTTTTTTTCATTTGATCAATACTGAAGATCATTTCATTATAATCTATCTTCTTAATTTCTTCCCCACAGCTCCATTGTGGATATGTCATAATTTATATGTCATAGTTGGGTTGTTTCCAATCTTTTCTTCTTATTAACAGTGCTAGAATTAATAGCCTTGTGCATAGATCACTTTGTATTTTTGCCATTTTATCTTTGAGATACATTCCTAGACTCCTTGACTTTGCTGAGTCAAGGTATATGCACTTCTGCTGGGTGCTACCAAACTCCCTGCCACAGAGGTTCTAGCATTTTGTATTTCTACCAGCAATGAAAGTCAAGTGCATATAATGTTATGTTGAAGAAGCAATGTAGCAATTTGATGTAATTCAAACCTGGTGCTTCTATTTTCTGCTAAAATAGAAAAACATCATCAGTGAAGAGAGCAGGAAACAGGTATAAGCTGGTGTCTTGAGGGGAGTAGGGAAGTTTTTAAATGCCCAAAGAGGGAACCAAGCAACAGGTGGTACAGGCCCTTTCAGTAGTGTTGAGAACTCAGGCAAGATTCTGGTCCTTGAGTTTCTCCTAGCAGCAGTCAGCATAGTAGGACAATTACTTCAGTAGTGGTTCATATACCAAGCATTTTTTTTTTTTTTTTTTGGTACCGGGGATTGAACTCAGGGTATTTGACCACTGAGCCACATCCCAGCCCTATTTTGTGTTTTACGCAGAGACAGGGTCTCACTGAGTTGCTTAGCGCCTCGCCGTTGCTGAGGCTGGCTTTGAACTGGTGATTCTCCTGTCTCAGCCTCCCTAAGCACTGGGACTACAGGCATGTGCCACCATGCCCAGCTCCAAGCATAAGACTTTTAAGAAGACAAGTAATTTGATTAATATATGGTAGGATAAGAGTACCAGGTGAACAAAAGAGCAATTTAATTGAAGGTGTTGGCCATGCAGTGGAGTCTAGACTGGATAGAGAAGGAAATGAAACTAAGAAGGGCCTGAACAGAAGGGAGTGAAGGGACAGAAAGCCATTATGAAAAGTCAAAGATTAGTGTCATAGAAGAGAGTAATGAGGAGGTCGAAGAGATTTTAGGCTGTGAACAGCCTAAAAGAATTTTAGAGTTTGATGTCTTAGATATGGAGTAGACCAGGTGAGTCAGCAAGGTTGAGTGGGTCAATGGAAGTAGACAAATGAATTAGAGAAGAATTGAAGTTAAGAAGATTGTCAGGCACTGTGGTGCATGCCTATAATCCCAGTGGCCCAAGAGGCTGAGGCAGGAGGATCACAAGTTCAAAGCCAGCCTCAGCAACGGTGAGGCACTAAGCAACTCAGTGAGATCCTGTCTCTAAATAAAATAGATGTGGTTCCGTGGCTGAGTGCCCCTGAGTTCAATCCCCTGTACACACTCCCCCAAAAAGAAGATTGAAAAGCTTAGAGGTAAAGTCATTAAAAAGATATATTGCATGGACCTTAATGTCCCTTGTGATCCTGATTGGAGTTGATCAAATTACCTGACAGACAGAGAAAATGTCTACTGTTATTTTACTTTGATAGGGTCAATAGCCTCACATAAAGCTGGAGTTCATAAAGTAATTATAAAATGAATTATTTATTCAGTTGTTGCAAAAAAGATTAATTTGGCTCTTAGGAGATAAATATCAGTCTGTTTTCTGTTTCTATAACAAAATACCTGAAGCTGGTACTTTTTTTAGAAAAGAAAGATATGTATTTTGCTTACAGTTCTGGAGTCTCAAGAGTATGGTGCCAGCTCTGGTGTGGGTCTCCCAACTATACCACATCACATTTTGGCAGGAGCATGTGCAAGGGGGAGACAGAACAAGGTGAGAGACGGGAACCTGGAGAGTGAGGAAGGTCCAGCCTAGTTCTTTTATAACAAGTTTCTCTTGGGAGAATGACTAACTTACTATTTGAGATCAGGATCAATTCCTTCCAAGGTAGCACCCAGTGACCTAATTTCTTTGCACTAAGCCGTATTTCTTAAGGTTCCACCACCTCTCAGCATCACCACACTGAGGACCAGTACATGCACCTTTGGGGGACAAACCACATCCAAACTCTAGCATATGACTTAGGTACATTGGTGATATCTACTTTTAGTATTTGGGATAGATAGTGTTACTAAATTGTTCTGTGATTTGGTCTCTGATGGATGACTAGCAAGGAAAATTGGAATACTTCTATTCCTATTTTTTTTTCCTTCATCTGTGAAGAATTGTAGAGTAGAAAGAAGTCTAAACAATGAGTTGAGAAATCAGCCTTTTGGTACCAGAATTGGTCACTACCTGCAACCTTGGGCAATTTCTTCATCTTCAGTGATAAGGGTGGTTCTGAATAACTTCTCCATTCACTTCTAACTCTAAAATTCAGGATTCTGTGATTATGAAATTTGAAACTGAAAAAGTTAAAACGTTGATTATAGTCACCCATCTAGTTTGAAATTCTTTTGGTTAAACGTTGCTTTGAAGCCAGGCACAACTGTCCATGGTTTCACCTATTCAGGAAGCTGAGGCAGAAGGATCACTTAGGCCCAGGAGTTCTAGGCCAGACTGGGCAATGTAGTGAGTCCTTTTCTCTTAAAAAAAAAAAAATTTTTTTTGGAACATTGAAACTCTTGAGTTGACCTTTTGAAACTGCTTTCAGGAAACTGTATCAGTTCCTTGCCATAGAACAAGGTTCAAGGTAATGGAAGCATCTCTCAAATATTCAGTGACTTTAAATGAAAGGTTATCTCTGAAAAACTAATATTCCCCATGAAAGTTAGATATCTAAGAAGCCAGGTACCTCAATCTTGGTCAGGTAAAGAACATGTAAGTTTCTCTTTCTATAGAAACTTAATGTTACGTAGCACTTGGATGGATAAGACAATAGGTCTTTACCCATGCTAAGACTATGTAATAGGAGAGATAAAACCATGTGGAAACATAAATAACCACAATCTAAAAGCAAGTTAATTTGCATATGAATAGTATAGTATAAGTAAAAATAGGTTTCTAGATATTTTTTAAAAGGCATTCGAGGAGTAAAGGTAATTGAAACACTTCATTTCTCAATTTTTATTTTTATACCATCTTTTTTCCATTTTCAGCTCCTTCTATTTTTACTTAAATGATCTGTTTTTGTATACAGAAGATGGCTATATAGTCAATTATTTTCATAAATTGATGTGTTTACAGGTGAGCATAGCAGTACTAAGATACATAACTACCATGCTATTTTTAAATGTGCAAAGATAGTTTTCAGACTATGAAATTCAATTATTCAAAGTGGGAAACTTTCTGTATAATATTAATTTCACCTCATTTTTCTTCTGCACCTTCATTCTTGAACATTTTTAAATCCTTTAACAATTGAACAAGAGAATAAAAAGATACAAATTAAATTAGCTTAGTTCATTGCCTCTAAGTAGCTCTGGTGTTTTTTTAAAAAAAAAATTTTTAAACCTTCTTCAATGAGTTCCCATAGCACTTTACATAAACTTATACCTGAAAATTTATCCCTTCATATTATAATCTTTTGCTCCTCTCTGTTCTCTTACTTTCTTGTTCTTTTCATCCAAATATAGCATCAAGGAGACAGAAACCTTGTCTTACTGTTGTATTTCTTGTGCCTTGTATAGAGTAGATGTGTAGATGATGGATGGACAGATGGATGAGAGACAGCTAGTTATAACTGAACTCTTTGGCAAAATCTGGAGAGCCACTCATGATGGTCTTTTAACCATGAAAGACTTGCCAATTATGGACCTCACTTTGAATGGGTTTCTCAATCTTCCTCTCCAATGATTTATTTAAATGGAAGAACCAGTTTTTAAAGTTTCTTGAAATCCCTTAGAAACTAAACTTGACCCCCGAGAAATAAAGATAATTGAAGATATTTCTCTCTATCTCTCTTTTTTTTTTTACTCCATAATCTCATTTATATGTGGAATCCAGTATATAGATTCTAGGTGCTCTTACCACACATATATACACAAAGGTAATTAGTTAAGATGGATATGCTAATTTGCTTGACTGCAGTAATCATTTTACCAAGTATATCAAAATATCGCATTGTAACCTTGAGTATATATCATTTTTTAAATGTCAGTTAAATAAAACCATTGTTTTTGGTCAATAATTATCTTTCCAAGAACATAAAAAGAGAATTATTCCCGTGCTAGCTTTTTTCTCTCCTATTAAGCAAGTTTATTTTTTTTCTCTTGGTAAGGGGGATTGAACCCAGGGCCTTGTACATGCTAAGAAAGTGTTCTACCACTGAGCCACATCCCCAACCCCGAGGAGCTTTAATTAAATATATTTCAAGCTCAGTACAGATTGAAGAAAAGCACTCATAGGCCAAATTAACAGAGCTTTACCAAGTATTTTCTCCTATCTCTCCTGTCCTCCCTCCACCACTGCCACCACCATCTCCTTCCCCACTAGCCACCTAAAATGTCCCCAATTCAAAGGATCTCTCAGTTCTCTACTTCACTTTGGCCATTCCAGTGGAACTTAAAGAAAAACACACGGAAGTGTAATTTGCAGAAAAAAAATTTTTAAATCAGAATCTTAGAGAGAGTTGTGTACTAAAATTATAAGAGGGTTAGAAAGTTAAGTGAATTTTAATGATTTGGGGGTTTTTTTTATAAAGAAGAAAGCTTTCAGCCAAACAGGAGCAGTAGCACTTGGGAGGATGGAGGTGCTGCTTAATGCAGTCACCTGCGGTCCTCTGCTATTGGTTTCTGAATACCTGGGGGCACAAGTGTTGCACTGCCATAGTCAATCCATTGTGAAATAGAATATTTCAACTGCTGTGTGTGAGGCAGGCTCACTTCTAACAAAAGGGCCATCAGTCAGATGCCTGAGTCCAGTCCACTAGCCTGACTTCAATCCTGAGCCCATCAAAAACTTTGAGGAGACTGATTATTCAGCTCCATTCAGAATTCATGAAGTTTACTATGCTCACCCAAAGCCACTGGACCATCAGGAATTGATATAAGATCTTTGAAATGCAGTCAAGGGACATGAAGAAGTATGGAATCCCTCAGGGCCAATGCTGTGATAGGGATAATACCAGGCCAAATCCATAGCACTCAGAACCTTCATCCTCTATCATCTGAAGCAAGTTACTATTCGCTTCTTTCTCTTCTTCTCCTCTACTCTTTGGTTGTCAAGCAGTCCTGGAACTGCCATTTGCATTTTCAGTCATCTGCGGCTTCATTTCTGCATATAAGTAAAACTGCTATATTGAAGGAAACTTTGGGGGCACGGATACCAAGCAAAGTAAGAACCTGGCATTGTGCCAAGCTCTTTCTTTTCCTCTAAAAAACATTTAAACTCCTGGGACTAGGTCAAATTAAACAAGATCATTTATAATTTAAAAAAAGTATTTGCTTCCATTTTTTTTACAACCAAAATGCTCAAGAGTTTTAAAGATATTCTGTAGAATTCAAACTATAAGGTGAAAGAAAGCTGCTTCAGTGATTTTATGTAAAAATCATTTCCTCTGTTAGAGAAGTTGGTTTGCAAATTAATGAGGTGGAGCAAGCATAGAGAATTGCATTGTAAGAGAGTGACTCACCGTGTTTTGACTTTTTAAAATATATCTTTCCCAACAGCAATGACTGCCTTGTCATTTGATTGCTTTCTAATTAATGTTAAGTTTTCCATTATAAATATCACACTTTTGCCACCAGCGCTACCCACTGTGACCTCATATTACCTGTCCTTGAAGGATGCACAGGGCAATTATGACCATGGATGTCTATGATTACAAAAATGTATCTCCTGTATTCTACCCCAAGATGTGGTATAATCAGTACTTCCATAAGAATGTTGCCATTAATAGCAGACAAGCAAATCAATGTTTGTTTGCTTAGAAGTAAAAATAGGTACTTGCAGATAAGTATGTGTTCCTTGCTACTTTTATTTACAAAGAATTAACCAACCATGAAGTATCCTTGATAAATAAAACCATGTTGCAATCTTCAAAAACTATTTAAAAGTACCTTACTTAAAGCTATATATTATACAGAGTAGAAGATGAGTTGAACAGGTAAGGGCAGTCCAAAGCATGTGGAATGCCTACCAGAGCAGAACTTGCTTGAAGCACCTGCCTGAAATCTTTATGTAACCTAAAAGAATTTTCCCTGGCAGAAGACATAGTTGGATTCTCTCAACACAAAAATGTTTGCAAACATAAAATCAAATCTGTATGTAAAAGGCTTCTAAGTCAGACCATACCAAATGTAGGGCCTTAAAGCCTCAGTAACTCTCCCTGCCTCTATGTCAGGGTGTTTAATAGTTTAGATTCAGAGAAGGTGGAGGGTGGACTCCCTACTGTTTGTGAACCCAATGGAGAAATGTAAAAGTTTAGACTTAGTATCCCCTAAAAGTTATATAATAAGATTTATAATCTGAATTAATCAGTTCTTACATTTAGCTTCCCCTCCCCTTTTTATTTGAATTGTGGGAGAAAAATGCATTCCTTTTCCCAGCTTCTAAGACACTGGTACTTGTACACCAGCCTACAGGAACCATCATCCTCCATTTGACAAAGACTGTTCATCTCTTCTGGCACATTCTAGGACCTCTGGGTCTTTGACTCACACTGTATGCATAGCTTAATCAGTCCTCCTCTAAGACAAGGTCTATACCCACTTTTTCAGATGTATTTTCCTCATCTTTCCTGATTCATTCAGCAAGTATTTATTAAGCACCTTTTCTTTCTTTTGGTGCCCTGCAGTGAGGGAGAGCTTTGAACAGTGAGGGAATCACAAAAATTTCTCCCTATTCTGATGCATGTAAGTGCTTGTCACTATTAAATATCTTCCTGATTATTTTATATCCTAATCAAGCTTGTTTGGAAAATCAAGATAGCTCCTGGGCAATGTCATGAAAATGGTATGCATCTTCATGGTGGGTCATTTTTCCATTGTTAACTCCCTGTTTATTCCACTTTCCTTTCTTCCCCCTTCCTCTTTCTCTTCCCCCTTCCCCTCCTCCCCCTCCCCCTCCTCCTCCTCCTCCTTCTTGGTACTTAGGACCTCACTTGATAAGCAGGCACTACTATCACTGAGCTACATCCCCAGAACTTACTTTCCTCAGTTTTGAAGTTGTGTTTGTAATTATCAAAAGCATGTAACTCAACTCCACATGGAAAGAAGTTTCCTGGGTGCTCTTGGGTGAGAAATCTCCCCAGGTATTCAAAAGATGGTGAGTGGCTCTTCTCCTATGGAAAAAACATGAGATGGATAAAATAACAACCTTCAAGGAAAACCCTACAAGACCTACAGTTTTATCACTCCAATAGCCATAGCCTTTCTGAGACAAGTCACAAAGAAGGTACACATACGCCCTATAGGAACCTATTGCTTCAGTTCAGTGATGTCAAAGTAGCAACAGGGTGGAGATATATTCTAGATATATTTATACCATGTATATGGAAAAGATGTATATAACCTATTACATGCCATGCAGTGTTCTTAACATTTTAGATAGTAAGATATTTAATCTCTACAACTTTATTATAGAATAATAGTATTATTATTATCACCATTTTATATATGAGGAAACTGAAGCACAGAATGAATAAGTAACTCAAAGAAGATCAAACAGGAAATGAGATGCAGAGTCAGGATTTGGATCCTGCTGGTCTGAAACCAGAAGCTACATAGTTAACTGTTATCTATACCTTCTCTCAATAATTATCACTTAGATTAATACTTGTGTAGCCCAGAGGATGCTTAACCCAGGGCTTCATTTTATCAGCAAGGGAATAAATGTATAGGAGAAAGATTCTGGCCTTTTGAGGGGCCTTACATACCTAGTAACTTATTTATCACCATTTTGCTCAGAAATGCACCTTGATCTGACAGAGAGAAAACTTAGCAACAAAGTCTCATTTAAGTACCAAAGAGTGAAGAGAGAGTTTATCTTGAAAACGCCCTCCAACACTTTCAGCAACCAGTGCTGCGAAGCAAGGCCAAATTCAGAGTGAAAGTGAATATAAATAAAAAGAGAAGTCATTTTATATCTTCTCTTTAAAGTATACAATTTCTAAAGAAAAGATGTCTTTTATGTAACATACGCATTTCCAGGAGAAACCTGGGCAAGTCGGGCCAGAGCATGATAGAACAGAGACACCTACTGACGAGAATGAGCCTCACTTCATAGGCTTCAATCTATTTATTCTGAGAATGCAGCGTTTCTCATTATTATTTGAAATGTTTTGGATATGCACAGTGTGATGGTAAGATACAGCATCTTCCCTTCAGGGAATTACATTTTCAAAAGAAAAACAATCAAGCCGGTCATGCTGGCACATGCCTTTAATCCCAGCTACTCAGCAAGGTGAGGCAGGAGGATTACAAATTCAAATTCATTCTGAGCACCCCAGCAAAATCCTGTCTCAAAATTAATTTTTTAAAAAGAGCTGAGGAATTATGCTAAGTGAAGTAAGCCAATCCCAAAAAACCAAATGCTGAATGGTCTCTCTGATTAGTGTATGCTGATGAATAAGGGAGGTGGGAATGGGAAACATAAGAGAAATAGAGAAACACTGGACACGACATGGGGGAGGTGGGGGGCAGGAAAGGGGAATGGGTAAAGTAAAGATGGTTGATAAAAAATATATATAAATATATATATATATATATATACTGTTCATTGAAAGTGCACATAAAGATGTTTAATATGAAGAAAAAAATAAAAATAAAAAAATAAATAAAAAGAGCTGAGGAGGTAGCTGGAGAGGTTGGCTAGCATGTCAGAGGCTCTGGGTTTAATCCCCAGAACTGTAAAAAAAATTTTAATTCAGAGGTATCCAACTCTTTATAACTTAATCATAGTATCTCTATTCTCCCTAAGATACCAGCCTACTTTTTAGGATACTGCATCAACTAGCTCTGCTTGGGTGCGGCAAATGCTAGGCTGGGTCAAAGTCCCTGATGCCCCTTAGTCCTGTCATTTTAACACACCCAGCTTGCCTTCCAACAACAGATGAGATAGAATGCCATGAGGCACTCCCATCTTCTAAGCCATGAGACAAGATGCTCATCACTCTAGATATCATAGGTGGCCCTAGACAGCTGCTTCCCATCTGGTCTGAAACTCCCATGACTCGTATCTGGCCTCATCAGATCAGAGGTTCTTGTCTCTTCCAGGAAACTTAGATATTATTTGGATCCCCCAGAGATGACACCTTCCATCCCAAGTTTCATGAATGTGTGATCATTTCAGTTTTATTCTATGCCATGTCCATTGGTTGATGATGAGATTGTGCTTTGAAAACTGCATTTTTTCCAGTGTTTTGATTAGAAGAAAGAGTTTAGAAATAAGAAGTGAGAAAAAGGATGTGTTCTTGTTTGTTCAGGCTGCTGTCACAAAGTATCAAACACTGGGTATCTTCAAAAAAAAAAACCCAGACATTTCTAACAGTCCTGGAGATTGTGAAGCGCAAGGTCAAGGCACCAGCAGATTCCATATCCAGTCAGAGTCCCTTTCCTGGTTTATCGATACCTTCTCACAGTGTCTTCATATGGGGTCCCTTTCAAGCCTTTTCTATAAGGGCACAAATCCTATTCATGAAGGTTCCACCTTTATCACTCAATCACTTCCCAAAGGCCCCATCTCCTAATGCAGTCACCTGGAGGGTCAGAATTTCAGCATATGAATTTGGGGTGGAGGGAACATAAACACTCAGACCATAGCAAAATGAAAGAAAATGAAGTTTAGGAGAGGAGAAATCTTGGTAAGAAGATGGTGATGTTGTTTTGTTTTGTTTCATTAGTTAAAACACTTGGGATTCTCTTTAAACATTCTAAACTTCCTAGCCATAACCATGTATAATTGAAAAGTCTTGATGTCTTTCAAAGAAATAGTTCTCAGTTGGGTTGTTTGGTGCAATCATTTTTGTTGTGTGGTTTTAGTTTCTATGTAGAATTTGAAGTTAAAGCAAGAGCATTTGCCTACCTGCAAGTGCAACTGAATGATAAAAAGTGATTAAAGCATCTATTGATTTAAACAGGGTAATTTGATGTATGGGAGAGATAATTTAAAACAAATTAATCATATGTTTACATTGTAATTGAGGATTTTATGACTATTGGAATGTACCAGTGAATATTCAAAATCAGTTCATAAATACTACTGATTAATTTTTTTTTTCATTAAGCATCTAAATGCAAGAATTGTGTTACGTGCTTTGAGGAAAATAGATCTCAATCTGATGTCACTGAGGAGTTGTATTCCAGCAGGAGAGAAAACAAATGCCTAATCTTTAAAACAATAGGAAGAAGTTTCAGGGAGAGTGAAACAAATCTAGGAAATGTAAAGCTACTCTATTTGAATTCCCTCTTCCCTGGATTCATTCCACTCCCAGAAAGAACAAGAGTGAGAATAGAAGCAGTTGAACCAATTAGAAGGTCAAGGCAGTTGTTTGAGAATAAGATGTTAAGTGTCTGAATTAGCAAGGGAAAGGGCAGTCAGGAGAGAGGATTAGGAAAATATTTTCAAGGACAAGTAACTAGAACTTAGGGATTTGTATTTGAAGACTAAGGGAGAAGAGTTATAGATTAATGTAGGCATAAAATATTGGAACCAGAAAAAAATCATTTTAATTCCCAGGCTGGAAAAATAAAATAAAGGCAGTACTTTCACTATAAATAGAAAAATCAGGAAGGATCCATTGCAGGAAGATGGGTTGGAGGACTTCTCTTTTCTAATAGCTGTAAGGCTAGAGGGACCAATGGCTATATAAGTGGAAATATCACAGAGGAGGTTGGAAATGTGGAACCGGTCTCAGAAAACTACTTTTTATATCAGGAGAGCCACGGAAAGAATCCATGAGATATTGGGAGCCCCCTGTAAACTGGTGCAAATAAATGTTATTAATTTCTTTTTACAAGGGATTAATTTGAAATCACTTTCACTACCACATACTTTTGTAGAATGCTGATTAAGTATAAAAGGTTGTTGGTTATAAAGGAAGTTTCTAGACATGAACCCCAGTAAATCATTAAGCTGAGAAGGAAAATATTTCCTTATGAGACTTTTTTGATAAAAGTTGAGAAATAATTGAACTGTTTAAAGAGTGAATAAATCAAATGAAATAAATTCACCTATGGCTAAGAGAAACCAAGAATTCAAAAGGCTGGATTCAGCACCAAGTATACTGCCAGTGGAATGAGAGAGAATAAATACTATAATCAGTTGACTAAAAGCAGTCATTAATATGTGAGATATCATCCTTATTGTAATGTTTAGATAAAAAGCGCCAAAAAGAGACAATGTAAATGAGAGAGAATTTATTTATGCTGTCCTTAAATGAGCATAAGATCATTTTATTGAAAATAAGAAAAAATTCCAGAGTTAGAAGCCTGAAACCTAGTCAATAAATCAACTCTGTTTAAAATGTCTGTAACTGACAATTATTTGTGGCACAAATAAAGCCAAGTATTTAGGTTTCAGTTCAAATAGAACTTGTATCTTTCACTGAGGTTGAAATTGGGAGAAAAAAAATGACTTTATAGCACTTATTTAAGTGGTAAGTTTTTAGAATAATGGTATTCTAGGCACAGTGGCACATGCCTGTAATCCTAGCAATTCAGGAGCCTAAGGCAAGAGGATCACAAGTTCAAGGCCAGCAAGGGCAACTTAGTAAGACTCTTTCTCAAAATAAAAAACAAAAAGGGCTGGGGATGTGGCTCAGAGGTAAAGCACTCCTGGACTCAATCCCTGATAGATTAATAATAATAATAATAATAATAATAATAATAATAATAATAATAATAATGGTTTGTTTTTACAAAATCTATTTCTCCAGTAATAATAGCTTTATAATTAGGCATAATAGGTAAATATTTTGTGGTATAACTTAAAAGGTTCAACTAATCAAAAATGTCTGCATTCCTTAATAGTGAAATTCTAATGATGAAGATATACTCACTGGGTCAAGATTTAATCCAGCACTCGTATTGGTATGAAGTTAGTTTGAACAAGTGTTGGAGTCAAAGTTCACTGGGGTGATATTTGGAAAGGGATTGAAGAAGATAAGAGTAGCAGTGGCAGTGGTGTGTTGGAGAGCCCTGAGCGACTCCAAGGAGGCTGAGAACTTGACCCTGCAAAGGAGAGGAGAAAAGGGAAGAGGAGGGAAGGGAGGAGAGGTAGGCACATGAACAACCTAAAGTGGAGAAGGGAAAGCAGGCTAAAGAGTAACTAAGATAAAGAAAACTTGCTTCGCAATGTTTCCCAGGCTGGCCAGGAATGCCAATATACAATTGGGCAATTATGTTCTCATTTCCAACCTACCTAGTGATGGTTATATACAGAGCAAATTAGTTCCTTTCAGCCTATTCCTACTGTGAATTTTGGTGTTCTTTGTTTATCTGCCAAATCTGTGGTACCTGACAATCTCCCAACCATATCATTAGGATGAGAACTTTAAAGCAAAAAGATCAAGCAGCATAAAAGTTGTGTCTTTTGCAGCAGTGCTAAGTCATCATCTGCCTGGGCTATGTTCTCTGATCTACTTAAATTTCCAGAAGCAAACATTTACTGTTATGCAATGAGAGAATGGGAATGTGGGTGATACAGTGGGTTTTCTAAAATTATTATGATGTTAATTTTTTTTATATACAGAATGCCTAGAATTTGTTTTCCTCAGATTATTGTCTTAGAAAATAAGATTAAGAACATCTAGGGGACAGAGATGATATTCACTGGGCTCATATTGATATAAATAGAACTTTGATGAAAATAATACATATTTAATGGGTATTCTTTGAGTTCAATACTCAGACCTGGACAAAATCCTAGAAAACTCTTTTTAAGGAATTCTAAAGTAGTTTATAAAATATGGCAGAATGAACTTTATTATGCTTACCTAATCATCTAAAACATAAAATATTACTGCTTTAAAAGAAGAAAACCAATAATTCAGTCTTTCTGGTACCCCAACATTTCAGCCTCCTAGAGGACATCTAATTTGGTACAGCTGGCCAGCAGCAGCCAGGGCTCAATGGATTCCAGTTTTATGTGCTATCTTAATATAATATGTTTACTCATGCCCTCTGCCTGCTTTGGGATGTCGAATTTTAGCTTCTTGGCATAGACAAACCTGACTTTGCATTTAGAAGTCCTAGAAATCTGAAAGACAAAGATGTATTCAGTAACCAACTCTGCAGGCAACAGCTGTGACTTCAAATAAAATTGTTTCTATTTTTGAGTAAATAATGTTTTTTTGGAAAGAGCTTTGGATCACATACAAACCTTTTCTACCATGTCCTCAACACAGCTAGCAATTGTCAGTATTATCAGCTCCAAAGAAGATATACATCTGTGTGTACATATGAATGCATGTACTCATGTGTGTATATGTTACACCATCAAATTAAGATCAAGTCTGTTAAATTTTTCACTTCACCTATTTATGAAACTTCAGCACTATGTGGAAGGACAGCTCCATTTTGGGTGGCAGAAGGGGGCGTCCCTTAGCGCTGCCCAGAAAGTCTTCTTTTTGAGGAGAAGGCACATGCAAAGAACCCCAGGGCTCCAGAAAAGCATTTGGAAAACCACAGGACAGAATCATTCTCAGTGTGGAGATGAAGAAAAAGAATTTTGGAAGATGAAACTTTTAGACAGGGCCTGATTCAAAATATTTGTGCACCATGCAGAACATAGGCTTCCAGAAAGACATTCGTTCTCAATATTAGAGTGAAAAGGATGTGTGGTAACCTTCAGACATGATCTTCCATCTCCCTTCTGCAATCAGTCCACTGACAAGTTGTTGACCTAACATAGTCACACTGTCACAACCTCAAGCCACACCTCATTTCCCATAGATCAACAGCTGACAAATTGATTGTATTTGACCAGTTGAGGATCCCCAGCTTGAAACTGAAGAAATATTTTAAACTTTTGCCTAAAAAGCAAGAAATTCAAACATGAAATGTTTATGCTGCACATAAAAATTATATGGCCATTTGTTATAATACAAAATATTTTTTATTTGTAGATGCTTAGTAGTTGACTATTCCCTGATAAGCAGGAAACTTTATAGACATAAGTCATCACCTATGAAAACTATTTTGGAAATATATGCATTAATATTAGTCACTTGGTTGGGGGGATGCTGGGAATCTAACCCAAGCCTCACACATGCTAGGCAAGTACCATCACTGAACCATGTCCCCAGTCCAATAGTAGCCATTATTAGTTATCACTAGGTGATATATATTTTTAAGCTCTAATCTTGATTTTATCTCTATTACCCAAAGAGTAGATACCTCATAGCTGACTGAGAAATGGAACTGGGATTTAAATACAGAACACTTTAGAATTAGCTAAAGTTGAAATTTGAAAGTATGGAATCAATTATTTTAATATTAACTATTTAAGTCATGTATAACTCTTATATGACTAGTAAACATTTACCTAATCAAACCATGAGACTGGAATCCTAATTAGAATAAGATATACTCCATGTTCATATAAATGTGACAAAATATACTCTATTGTCATGTATATCTAAAAGGAACAAATAAAATATACAAAAATAAAAATAAAACTTTGAAATAAAAAATTTGGAAAAAAGTAAAAGTTGTATATGTCTGGAAAAAATTTTTGGTCTTTTATTTTGAGGCAAATCATATAATTGAAACCCCCACATGATATTTAGAAATCATTATCCATCAGCGATCTACCATTAATGCTAATTTATCTTGAATCTTGAATTATTTAACTGTAAGTTTTTTAAAAGCTCCTCACATAGCATACAGTGTAATTTAATATATGGCATTTATTTATAACAAAGGTTGAAAGCTATTAAATAGCTTTGCTAATGATTAGTGAAAATTTATCACCCCAACTTATATCCTAGAAAATGGCATAAAGTGAACTACTTGTATCTATTAAAACCCCAATAGTAAAGAAGTATGGAAAGTAGCGAACCAAAGGAAATAAGTCTTAATGTCAGAACTAAAAAAGTGCCAATATGACTATGATGAAGTGGTTATGTACAGTCATGCTCCATTATAATGACGTTTCAATCAAAGGACCACATATTTGACAGTGGTCCAATAAGATTATATTACCTAGTGACATCATAGTCATCTCAGTTTGTGTAAGTATGCTCTTTTATGTTCACACAATAACAATATGACCTAATGATGTATTTCTCAGACCTTATCCCATTGTTAATCCACATGTGACTGTACAAGCAGGTAAATTTGGAAAGTCCTAAACCAAAGTTACTATTAGGAGAGTAGGATTTCTGTCCTTTTGAGGAGAATACAGAAGCTAATCTACCTTCTCTCCCATTGACAAAAAATGTCTAGATTTCTGCTTGGGAAACATTGGAGTCGTATTGCCTTTAAATGGTTCATCAAATATAATAATTAGAATTTAATAACAACTACTATTATTATTATTATTTTGAGTAGGAATATGACCCTGTACACACCTAAACTTGCACATTTTACAAAACGCTACTTTTCCTTATATTTTCTGTTCTATTCTCATCTCTTCTGCTTAACTTTTTTTTTAAATGCTGATTATGACTCTCAAATTTATTAAAGATCCATCAATGGTTTGGTGCTCAGTTTGGAAAAAAAAAAAAGCTGTTCTACATATATGGCATGCATATGCCATGGTTTTGTAGCACCTGCTTTAACTAAGGCTAAATAACAGAGAGTCGGGGATACATAGTCCACTTATAGTACTTTTGATGTAAAAACTGGTTTATCTAGACAACAGTATGATAATTCCTCAGCACCTTTAAGTTAAAAGTCACCACTAGGGGATGTGTTTTAAAACTGCGTTCTTAAATTTCCTAACATTAGAGAGATTTGTTGTTTCTAACTTAAGTCTTTTAATGTGTTACTTGGTAGTTTTTCCTGATACTTAGAATGCAGGTGTTAATTACCTACTTAACAAATCCAAGGTGTTTACTTCCAATGTAAATATAACGTAGTTTCTCCCAATTTCACTGGTTTTCCTACTGACTAGGGTTCCGAATCACAGCACTTTCCTGTTCTTTCAGGTGACACTGAATTTACTTCTGAAGAGAATAAGGGCTCTTTGAGTATTCTTAGCTCTATCTCTCATTAGAGGTTAAACTCACTCATTGACTAATACCACCTGACAGTATTCATTTCCTCAAGCTGCTAGAACAAATTTCCACAAACTGGGTAGCCTAAAATAACAGAAAAATCTATTCTCTCATAGTTCTGGAAGCTAGAAGTCTGATCAAGGTGTTCACAGGGCCATGCTCTCTCTCATAATAGAATGAATTTATGTGATTGTAGAAAAATGTCTACATCAGACAGCAATAAAAAGCAGGACCTCTCTATTTAATAAATAACTCTTCAGTCCCTACTAAATACAGAAAAACTGGGGCCCGTTTGAATTACCAGTCCCTGATTGTTGCTGCCAAAACAAGCCAAATAGGACTCAATGAAAGGTCCTTGTTTGTGATACTCAGTTTCTTGCCAGAAGAACACCTGTGATTTTTGCAACAGAAGGATCCATGAAACGCTGTTGCTCATGGGGCCCTGGGACAGCACAGCAGCCTTTCCTAATATCAGATATAAAGTGAATCAGGCAAATTTTCTTCAGTCCCTGCTGGATTTGGCTCCCATCTAACTTTTCCCTTGGCAGCACTGCTCCATTACAGCATGACCCTCACATGTCTTCTGTTTTCTGGCATTCCATAATGTGGTCTTAATGACATTGACCCCAAAAGTACTTTTCAGAAGAGGTTTGCTGCAGAGATTCATTAAAAGGAAAAATGATTGCATTATGGCTTTTGTTTTTTCTTCCTTTGATGCTGCTGGGATGTGGTCTTGAGATAGGGGGATAATGGTAGAAATAAATCCTTGCAATTCTCTGTTAATGGTGATTGATGAGCTGCTGAGGCCGACTAGGTATTCAAGGAACAAAGCCAGTTTTTAATGGCACTTTAATTCTGGAAATTTAGAAGACTTCCTTGCAGAAATTGGATGTAAGGATGGGTGAGAAATAATTCAACAAATGAGCATGCTTTCAGGGAACAGCAAGTATAAATAGCTCCTTAAACTAGTCTTTGCCCTGTGTGATTTCAGAATGTACACTTAAAAGTTTATAAAAGAAAACAGTTCTGGTAAGTAATATAGCATGTATCTCATAATTTATTCATATGTCAATAAATTGTTTAAGAGAGAATTTCGCTATTTTAAAGCCTAAAGCTCTGATTAGAATTTTTTTATTATGATGAATAGTATATTCAAAGATGAGAAATGATTTAAGTGTAAGATAACTCTAAGTTTTCTACTTCTATAAGATAATACTGGACATTTGTTGGAGCTATTCAATCCTCTGGTAAATTTAGTCATGAACCTGAGAGAGTCCTGGACTTTTCCACCTCCATAACAAGTAAGATTGAGATTTCACTTCCTTATGATTCATCACTACAACCTAGTAATGTGAATGAAATTGTCATGATTAGCCCTCTCAAACTTAAATGCACATAGGAATTACCTGAGAATCTTGTTAAAATGCAGATTCACAGTGAGCATGCTGTGAGGCCTAAGATTCTACATTTCCAGTTTGCTTCCAGATGATGCTGCTGGCTCAAGGGCCACAATTTGAGGCCAATTAGGCAAGGCCTAATTGTGTAGCCCTCACAACAGAATCTAGGAGTCACTCCATGCAGATAACAGAATGAGTTTAGGTGCTTGTAGGGAATGTTCACCTTGACCTCCTCTCCCAGCTTGCAGTTGAGAGCCATTGCTTCACAAATATTTGTATAACCTAGCCTATCTCCCTTTTGTCTACTACCATTGCAATAGAAACTTCTTGCCTTCAGTTGTACCCCCAGCTAGGCTCATGCATCATAACCAGTAATCTTTCTAAAATGCATAAAATGAGCATACCAACACTTCACACAAGATCCTCCAGTGGCTTTTACTCCTTACAGTGGCTCCTCAAGTTTCAGCAAGTAACAGATCACCTGGAGAACTTGTTAAAAGACAAATTGCTGGACTTCTGCCCAGAGTATGGAGCAGGGCCTGGGAATTTGCCTAACAACTTACCAAATAATGCTGATGTTGCTGATCTGTTTCTGATGGTCCAGGGACCAAAGATGGTTTCTGTCTCTGATGGTCCGGGGACCAGTTTTCTGAGGAAAACTGGTCTACAGAAGGAAGCCCACCATACACCTCATTACTGCATAAAATACCTTCCATAATTTGTCCATTGTCTAACTTCTGGGAAGTCACTTCCCTGAAATCAAGGCTGTTGCAATTGATTTCACAAATTAGGCACTGCACAAACAATATTAGTATCATTCACATTATAATAACTTGACTGATGCTCTCAGGGTTTGAACAATGTGCAACCTATACCCTTATATGCAGCAGCCCTGAAGTCACCACAGACATTTCCAAGCCATGTCTCTCTGTAGATGTCCCCAGCCACACAAGATGACTTGGAATTTTCTAAGCAAGACATAAATTGGGGGACTTCAAAACCATTCCCCACCTTCTTCTCTCAGCCCATAATGTACTTTATCCTCCTTTCTGTTTGGAAACCTTTACCTGTCCTTTAAGGTTTCTCTCAAAAAGAAGATTTTTTTTTTTATTAGAATTGTCTTTAGATCAAAGAAAACATCTTAATAATAACAACAACAACAAAAGAATGTTACAGAATATGGTTACAGAGGTAAATAAGCTAGTGTTCAGAACATTATCAATGTTCAAAATCTGTTTTTTCTCCCTTGAGTTTTCATGAATTATCTTGTGAAGAATTAGAAACCTGATAAGGAGAAAAGTGAAGGAAGCTTCTGTCCATTTTCTTATTTTACTCTATGTCTCCACATGTCTAAGATGCTTTATTTATATGCACATATATTTTAACAATTGTGCTTGCAAAAATATATTTATTAAATGGAACATACAGCATTCTTAAGTTTACACTCAACTTTTTTTTATTCTTCTGTGGGGCTTTACATATGAATACACGGAACAATGATAAGTATATAGGTATATAAAATGTGTGCATGTATTTTATTGAGTAAACTAAATTAATTCTTCTAGTGGCTCACTGTTTTTGCACAAACCTGAATCTACCCAGATCTATACATGCAATTATCACTTTTTTTAACTGGTTGGATTAACTGCAGACTTCAAATAATACTCAACAACAATAACAAAATGTGACCTACGGCCCACTTTTAAGAAAATGCATTACTTTGTAAAGATGAAGTCCAAAGCCAATATACAGTCAAAAACAGGCTTCCCAAAGAATAAGGATTTTTTTTTAAGGACAATCTGCTCAGCATAATGGAAAAAGGACAGGATTAATAAAAAGTAAAGAGCTTAAAACTAGGAAAAGATTATGTCATTGAACTTGTAGACCTGTTTTGTTATCTCAGAATGGACTACTTGTAAAATGAATTTCGATTTTTAAAAAATTCTACAGCTAGTTAAAACTTTTAGGATGACTTTGGGCTTCATGAAAGCAACCAAAAATCACAAAGTATCCCTCATTGTCTTCTTGGATGATTAGATATTATTTAGTTTCTTCAAGGTCTGTTCTCATTTTCTCCTGTTCTGTGGAAACATTTCCTCTCTCTCTCTCTCTCTCTCTCTCTCTCTCTCTCTCTCTCTCTTATTCTTTCATTTCTTTGTTCACAGTAGATTTGCAAAGTGCCTGCTCTGTTAGGAAATTATATAGAAAACCAGTAGTCATTGCCTTCCATAATTCTAAAATCTTGTTTGAGAAATAGAACAGTCTCCTGTGAAATTATCAAATGATTATTCAAGAAGGCTGTAAGCGTTTATGAATGTAACAGACCCTGATTAAAACTCTGGCTAACTTCAGCCAAAGAGAGAGAAGGAGAAAGACACCTTACTAGAAGATACTAACAGAAGGCAAGAAACCAAGCCTTCCCACAGTGTGAGTTGGTTGCTCCTCCTTACAGAGCACTACCAGTCATGTGACCATCCCCGTGGCTCTTCATCTCCAAATCTCTCAGTTCAAACTTCCAGATTTCCAGGAGCAAGAAAATACAATTAGACATCCTAGAGCAGGGATTATCCCCTGGATCAAAATGCGAAAGAGATGGGGTTGCCGGATCAAATACAGGATGCCTTGTTAAAATTTGAATTTCAGTTAGACAACAAACACTGTTTAAATATATCCCATACAAACACATGATTCACATATAACTAACTGGGCATTCTATATTTTTATTTCCTAAATCTGGCTACCCTGACAAAAAAGCAGCTGAATATAAGCAAGGCTACAAAAGGAGATTGTATGAGTTCAGGTGAATGCAAAAAGTGCCCGTGTACCTCTTGTGTATGGTGAACACAGGAAATCAGTGCTACAAGTATTCAGAGGAATGCTCCTCTCAGTTTCTGAGTTCACTTCAACTCAGTTAAGTAGAAGCATCTAGGAGGTTGGCAGCTGTTAAGAAAAGTCCAATTTGGGGAATTCTTGGTTCGTTTTTACCACTTGGTGAAATCTTGCTGAGAACCTGCTGCACTTCTGGCTGTCCTCATTATGCTGTGCACTCAACTATACTCTCTTTGGAAAATATTGAAATAACCACCATCTTGGCTTTGGGATCATGGATAAAGAATCTTCTTATGATTCAACAGGATTTGATATATGATTTGGAAAGTTCATAGATAAGTATAATAATTAATGCCGGGCGCGGTGGCTCACGCCTGTAATCCCAGCACTTAGGGAGGCTGAGACAGGAGGATCGCGAGTTCAAAGCCAGCCTCAGCAATGGTGAGGTGCTAAGCAACTCAGTGAGACCCTGTCTCTACATAAAACACAAAATAGGGCTGGGGATGTGGCTCAGTGGTCGAGTGCCCCTGAGTTCAGTCCCTGGTGCCAAAAAAAAAAGTATAATAATTAACATTGTTAGCACTTTACAAAATGCTATCATTCACTATGTTTAATTTGTCTTCAAAACAAGGCTATCTAGGTAAGCAAAACAAGCATTTATTTTCTACTTTTTCTATATGGAACTATTGAGTCCCAGAAAAGCTGATTATGATATTCAGATGTTATAGTTTGGATATGAAAATGTCCCCCACTGAGCTCATGTGTAAGGCAATGTAGCAATGTTCAGAAGTGAAAAGATTGGATTATGAGAGCTGTGACCTGATTGAATGGACTATTTTGTGGTAACTATAGACAGCTGGGTGTGGCTGAAGGAAGTAGGTCACTGGGGGCATGACCTGACTGTATCTGTCCCTGCTGCCCCCCTTCCCCCACTCCCCTCCCCTTTCTCCACTTCCTCGCTGTCATGAGCTGAAGGACTTTCCCTTGCCACACCTTTCCACCATGATGTTCAGCCTCACCTCAGACCCAGAGCGATGGAGTCAGCCAGCCAGAGACTGAAATCCCTGAAACAATGAGCCCAAAATAAACTTTTCCTCCTCTAAATTGTTCTTACCAGGTATTTTGGTCATAGTAATGAAAACCTGACTAACACACTAGGGTCATAAAGCTAACAAAGTATGTCGGAATTGGAATTCAAACTCAGACCTGTTGACTCTAAGTCTCTTTCACTATCACCCCTCCCACTGCCAGGCACTTGATAGAATCCCTCAATTTCCATTTCTTTACCTATGAAATAAGAAATGAAGTATTTTTAATATGTCTTCCAGTCTGATTTTTTACAGTCTATAAATGCTAAGTTATCAAGTTAAATGAAAACCTATTCAAAGGATGCACTCCATTCATTCTCTTCTCGCATCTTTCCCCCAAATTCCATCATTTCATATACTGAAGAGAAGGACAACATTCATGTTGTGCTTTTCCCTGAAGGGAGTCAGACAGTCTACCAAAAGGAAAGCCATGGTCCCTGCCAGTGGGGAGCTAGTACAGAATGTAATGTCTTCATTCTGCCAAGCTTGGCCATTCTCCATTTTCACTCTCAGGCTCCTGAAGACTTCCCTCAGGACCAGTTATCTAGAAAGGGACTGCCTAATCATGGGAGTGGGAGCTAACATTTATGTTATCTCCACCTCACTGTTTCTCTTTTCTTTGCAGTTACTAGTATTAACATTAAGGTTACCTTTGCCAGCCTTCACCTAATGATTTGCCTTAGAATCTAATCTTTTCAAATATAGAAATATATCATGAGTAGTGAAATGAAGTTTATTACAGAAAACATCAAGAAAATATCAAAATGGTACCTTTAGTCATAAGATAACCAAAAACTCTCTCTTCTCAAACAATTGGTTTTTATGTGAGAATAAACAAGAGAAATAAACTGATTGTATGTGGAATAGGATTGTGTCTCACATCCCACTTCTCCTCAAATGGAAGGCACTGTGGAGACTTATAGCTGAAATCAACGTGTACATGGATCATCTCTCATTCCATAGCCCCACAAACTGGGAGAGAATTAAATTCCTGAGTTTATGTTATCCTTGGGGCCAAAAGAATTTTTAAAGCAACTGAACCTTACAGAGATGTAGTTTTTGCATTTGGTCAAAAGGCCCTTGCCTGCATATTCAAATCAGCTAAGAATACTTAAGTGTGGAACCTCTTTTATTTTAGAACATTTTGGAGAAGAACTATTAGAGACTATCATGTGGTTCAAGGAACATGAAGAACTAGACCTGAAAACTACCATAGATGAATCTTCCTTTGGAGAAAACCAAAGGAGTTACTTTCGGGTTTGCTGTACCCAGTGGACTTCTGGGAAATAGCTAGAAATAGGAGATGGGTGGATGAAAATCATGATATTCTTATCAACTCCTTGCTTCTTCCCTCAACAATTGGGTTGGCGTTTGGCTTAAAGGCTCAGAAATGCCAACATGTTGTATCCCTATTCTGAAAGTAGAAAATTATTCATGCTTTTCTAAGAATGCTTGTCACAAGACTTTTCTTTCTTTTCAACTTAAACAATTTAGTCTTATCCTGAAAATTCCTGTTACCATCTTTCTCCATGTTGTTTTCCATTGTTGATCAGGTTTAAGAAAAATACATCCTGCATCTCATGAAGAAAGAAAAGCAGCAATGCTATATAGTAGTTAATATCTTTTAACTCACTTTATTTATATCACCTCCCAGCATATATTTATGAAAGGAAAGAAGGAGAGGTTAAGAGGAAGGGAAGAGAGAAAGTACTACGTGTTACCTTCCTCATGAAGCACATAAGTTTCAGTATATTTTTCCTGAATGCCAATGAATTTACAGCACATTATCACACATGAGGACCAGGCTAGAAAACTTCCTGCATACATTGACAAGAAGCAGGTCAAACTCACCTAAAGTAACCTCACTCTAACTCTTCAATAAATACTGGCAGAAGGGAGGTACATGACTTTAATTTCAGCTACTTGGGATGCTGAGGCAGGAGGATTGCAAGTTCAAGTCCAGCTGGGCAACTTAGTAAGATCTTGTCTCAAAATAGAAAATAAAAAGAACAGGGGTTGTACCTCAGTGGCAGAACACTTGCTCACATATATGTAAGGCCCTGGGTTCAATCCCTATACTGGGGGGCGGGGGATTTTTTTTCATACATATAGACAAACTAGATAGTTCAGTCCAAAGGAAAATAAGATACAATGGACTGGGAAAATCAATGCTTAGGTGAAAGAATATGTTTGAAACTGTTAAAGATGAGAATAGGACTAGCTCTGGAATTATATTCAAATGGAAAACAAATAGTTTAAGTGTTTTTATTCCCTTCCAATGCCGGTCAAAGATTTCTTCCAGACACATCTCTGGCATTTGTACAGTGAGCACACTCACATTTTATAGGATGCTTTCATGTGCATGAACCAATTTGATCCTTAACAAGCTTCCAAGGTGAGGTGGGGCACCTCATTTTGAGAAGAAGGAACTAAAGCTCTGGAAGGAAATTGGCTTGTCCACATGACAGCAGAGGCAGTCATGTGTTTTTATTCCTTGTCTTGTGTTTCTTTCCACTACAAAACAACCATTATCTTCAAAGGATTAAAATCATTAAGTTGGAGTAATTGAGGCAAATCTCCAGCTTCCTCACTCCCTTTCACAAACAGAAATCAATATAATCAGCTTCAAGTACCTACTAATGCAAGTGTTGGGAGTCCTGTCCTTAACTCCACATGATCCTGTGAATATCTATGCCTAAGTGAAAAATCAAAGTAATCATCCAGATGATTCATGAAGGAAGCACATTTTATCCAGAAAGAATGTCTGTGCCCAGTCACCAAACACTTGGAACATATATGGTGCAATATTTTTTTCAAAGTCTTCCCTTTTGAATTTTTTATTTCTTAAGCAATAAAATTTTATTTTGTCTATTCAACCAAAATGTCAGGGTCATTTGTGACTTGTCCTGGGCTTGGTTTATAGACATGACTGGAATTAGCAAAATGGTTTAACTTAGACATGGAACCATCAAATGTTAGAGGTAAAGGAACCTTGGAGATGACCTAATCCAAATCTCCAAGGAGACTGTACCAACATCACACAGACAATCACTTGGAACCTCCATTTCCGTTGCCATGTACAAACAAATCTATTTGCTGGAGCTGAGACAAACAGTTCTACTCCTGCCAGCTCTGGAAGCCAGTTGTTGGAGGTGACAGAGATTAAAAACTTGAGTCAGTCCTGTCCTAACTTGTGCACAGTTAAGATAAATGAAGCAACACCTAAATGCCACGAGGGTTTGCTGTACTAATGTAAATATCCATGTTTAGAAGTTCATCTTATAGCTTAGAGAAAAATCGTACATTATTATATTTATTGTGTATAAAAAACTTCAATAAGACAGTAACTATGCATTTGGCTTATTGCTCCAAATATCACCTTTGGTATAAATTGAACAATTTGTCTAAAGTGTTGTCTTTCTGGGAGAATTCCAAGCTTCAGAAGATATTTAAAATAAACCATACCTCTAGATTGAGAGCAAATGGGTTTGGACAGAGTGAATTTCAACATGAGAGAGAAAATAATGTACTTCATTGCCTTATGGTTTCCTTAACATGAAGGTGGGGTGACTCAGGGCTTCAGTATTTTTTCCTTCAGTAATTCTTTTTCTTCAAGAATGTACTCCCAATCATTTTGTGCATTTGCTAATTTCTAAGTGTTAAAGGTAACCATACTTATTAAACTACAATCAGCTAGACTATAGACTACATTAGGATTACAGAGCGTTGTGTAAAAAAATTAAAAATTAGCTGAAGAAATAAAATGGCCTACAAATCTAGCTCTACAAAAAATTAGCTGAAGAAATAAAATGGCCTACAAATCTAGCTCTGATTGTGAAGTTATAAAAACTGAACGCCCACTTTGGACTTTTCATTGTTCACTTTGTCCTAAAGACTGAAATGTGGCAGGCCCTAGGTTGGATCTCCAGAGGGGGGGAAAAAGGTTGTAGAATGTAGAATGAGTTCATTTGCATTTCTGCTTTTCAGTTTTCTCTTTGAAGGAATAAATATCAGTAAAATGCATCCCAAATAGGCAAGGGAATAGATTAGATGTGGAAAATCTAGGGAGTATCAGTACAAGAACGACAGCGGAAACCCAATACTCAATACTCAAAGTGTCTAAAGGTATATTAGTAAGAGTAGGACCACCTAGAAAATATACAGCAGGCCTGATCCCTCCAGGTAAGAGCATGAAGTTAGATGGGATCTCACTAACTCTTCCCCCCGGGCACATTTTAGTGATAGTTTTGTAGGTATTACTCCACCATTAGCCTCTGAAGGAAGAGATTCAAGGTGAGCATTCCCAACATGCTTTTAATAAACCATATGAATCCATTATCCAGGGATTTATTTAAATAAGCCTTCTTGAAGGAGTTTCTAACTTCAGCTTTCACTGTCTCTTAGAGTAAATGACCTTTTCCTACTGTTATTCACTTATCCACCTTTTTAAAGGAAATTCTGAAGTATATTCAGAGAAAAAATGCTTAACCTATTTCTAAGGGGAAAAAAACACAAAACACTAATAATAAAGCACTGTTCTGAAGTTAAAAAGACATAAATCTTTATTTAATTTCTGTGACACATTATGGTTTTCTTTATCTGTTTAAGAGGAAAGATGGAAGCTGAAAGAATAGGAAGAAAAACAAACAATAAAAGGTGTAGGAAGCCTAAGATGAGAAAGGAGGAAGGGAAAGGAGAATAGCTTGGAAATAGAAACATTTAGGGGGATAAAGAAAAATGAAATAGAGAAATGGTCCTGACGTAAACTAATTTTTTTCAGTCTGATGTGTACTAAATTGTAGTTATTTAATCATTGTCCTTTCAAATGTTTACTAGACATTGAATCTCTAAATGAAACACTCACTGTCAGGATATTTTTCTCAGAGCTACCTATAACACCAATGACACCTAACAAGGTCATGGCCAAAGGTCAGATGAAACCAAGCCAGAACTGACCTAGGTAAGGAGGTTTCCTATTCTACCAAGAACTGCATTCCAAGTGTGCATCCTTTACTAAAGGACATCTTCCTTACATTGCCCTCAAACATTAATCTTCCTAATATACCCCATAAATCTAGAATATTGGGTTATAGTGAGGAAATCTCTTCTTGAGTTGTCTATATAATGTATGATTTTACAGATTTTCTACATATCTGTTCTTGGGTCATTTCAACCTCTAACAATTATGAGTATCTTTTATATATTTAGCAACATCTGTGTATTCTGTAATCTTTACAGCAACCATGAAGTTGCTATGATTGTTGCCTTCATTCACTGTATTTGCAAACTAAGACAGAGATACTAAATAATTTGCCCAAGATCAAACAGTGAAAATCAGGGACAGAGCTCAGATTTCTTGACTCTAAAACCCAGTCATTCAATCCTCTTCTTACTTTTTTCTGAGCTCTGCCTCTTTCCTTCCAAGCCTGACACGGTGCTACTTTTCTGCCTAGAATGTCTGACTTACACTATCACCATGATTCATTTTCCAAGCTCTTTATCTTGCCTGACTGAACTGAACTCATATGTTGGTCAACTTTTTGTTTCTATAACCAAAAGACCTGACAATACCAACATAGAGAAGGAAACGTTTATTTTGGGTTCATGGTTTCAGAGATTCAGTCCATGGTTGGCCAGTTCCATTGCTCTAGGCCTGAATTGAGGCAGAACAACATGGTAGAAGGACATGGTGCAGGAAAGTTACTTAGCTTGTGTCAACCAGGAAGCAAACACAGAGGAGAAGCAAAGGGGACAAGACATAATCCCCAAGGGCATGCCCCTAATGACCTACTTCCTCCAGCCACACCCTACCTGCCAACCACCCAGTACAGTACTTTGAAATTATTAATTCATGAGATGGATTAATCCATCAATTAGGTTACAGTTTTTATAATCTAAACATTTCAGCTTTGAATATTCCTGTCTTTAACACATAACCTTATGGGGGGAACATCTTATATCCAAACCATAATAAGTCGTAATGTTCCTTTCTCATGTGATGTTGGCCCAGAGTGCACACATCCCAGAACAAAGGCTATCCTGACTTGGTTCTAATGTCAATACTTACTATACAAGAAGTATTTGTTCTTAGGAGAAGCACTGTCATACTGAGTGCCATATTCTGTCTCCATGTTTGTGTTCTGCATTTATATTCTTAGTTATATAATAAAACTTATAGCAATCATGAATTCTGTTTAGCTTATATAGTATGTAAGACAATTCACTTAAGGAAACAACAGGATGGTTAAGAGAGAAAAAATTAACAGCTAGCTAAGAAAGAAAAAATGATTATTCAAAAGAAAAAAAAAAACTTCTTCCAGCCATATGGGGCCCACATCCAAACGGTGGAAACCCACACAAATATGCCTAAGAACAATGGCATAGAAAGGGGACTTGACTCTGTCCTAGAATTTAAATACATATTAGGCTCTCTTTTTAAAAAAAAAAAAAAAAAACAACTTTGGATTGAACCCAGAGGCACTTTACCACAGAGCTACACCCCAGCCGCCCCCTTTTATTAATTTTTTATTTTAAGACAGTGTCTTGCTAATTTACCTAGGCTGGCCTCAAACTTTTGATGCTTCTGCCTTGGGCTCCAGTTGCTGGGATTACAGGTGTGCAGCCACTACCCCCAGCTGTACATTAGGCTTTTAAATGAAATGAACTTATGAAGAGTGAATGTGTTTGTATTCATTATGGAACTTTAGGCTGAAAAGTTATCTTCTTAAAACCTTCCTGGAATAACTTGGAGCATTCCATATCATTTAGAGAACCACTGATCCACAGGTTGCCTAGCCACCTAAGCAACCAAGAGGATTTACTAACTTGGCCTTTCTTCTCTTTTCCAGATCTTGGCCATCGTGTCTATCCTGTTTATCGTACTTTCTACCATTGCTTTGTCTCTCAACACACTCCCAGAGCTGCAGGAAAATGATGAATTTGGACAACCCACCGACAACCGCAAGTTAGCACATGTGGAGGCTGTGTGTATTGCTTGGTTTACCATGGAGTACCTTTTACGGTTCCTGTCCTCACCAAATAAATGGAAGTTCTTTAAAGGCCCACTGAATGTCATTGACTTGCTGGCTATCTTACCATACTATGTCACCATTTTCCTCACAGAGTCCAACAAGAGTGTACTGCAGTTCCAAAACGTGAGGCGTGTGGTCCAGATCTTCCGAATCATGCGCATCCTCCGGATCCTGAAACTCGCCAGACATTCAACGGGCCTGCAGTCTCTGGGATTTACCCTCAGACGGAGTTACAATGAATTGGGCTTGTTGATATTGTTTCTGGCCATGGGGATAATGATATTTTCCAGCTTGGTATTTTTTGCTGAGAAGGATGAAGATGCTACCAAGTTCACCAGTATTCCTGCATCATTTTGGTGGGCCACCATCACCATGACCACTGTGGGCTATGGTGACATTTACCCTAAAACATTACTAGGGAAAATTGTGGGAGGCCTCTGCTGTATTGCTGGGGTTCTGGTTATTGCCCTTCCTATCCCGATCATTGTGAACAATTTTTCTGAGTTTTATAAAGAGCAGAAACGTCAGGAGAAGGCAATTAAAAGGAGAGAGGCTCTTGAGCGGGCCAAAAGGAATGGAAGCATTGTTTCTATGAACTTAAAAGATGCCTTTGCTCGAAGTATGGAACTGATAGACGTGGCTGTTGAGAAGGCTGGAGAATCAGCCAATACAAAGGACTCGGCTGATGATAATCACCTGTCCCCAAGCCGGTGGAAGTGGGCCAGGAAGGCTCTGTCAGAAACAAGCTCCAACAAATCTTATGAGAATAAGTACCAGGAGGTTAGCCAAAAAGACTCCCACGAGCAGCTGAACAACACTTCTTCCTCCAGCCCACAGCATCTGAGTGCCCAGAAATTGGAGATGCTGTATAATGAAATCACCAAGACACAGCCTCATTCTCACCCAAACCCAGACTGCCAAGAACAGCCTGAGAGGCCATCTGTGTATGAAGAAGAGATAGAAATGGAAGAAGTGGTCTACCCACAGGAACAGCTGGCTGTGGCGCAGACCGAGGTCATCGTGGACATGAAGAGCACCTCCAGCATCGACAGCTTCACCAGCTGTGCCACTGACTTCACAGAGACAGAGAGATCGCCCCTGCCACCACCTTCGGCATCTCACTTGCAGATGAAGTTCCCCACTGACCTCCCAGGGACAGAAGAGCACCAAAGAACCAGAGGCCCCCCATTTCTAACACTAAGCAGAGAGAAAGGGCGTGATGCCAGGGATGCCACCCTGGAATATGCCCCAATTGATATAACTGTGAACCTTGATGCCAGTGGTACCCAGTGTGGGCTACATGGTCCTGTGCAGTCTGACAGTGCCACTGACAGCCCTAAGAGCTCACTGAAAGGGAGCAACACACTGAAGTCCAGATCCCTCAAAGTGAACTTTCAGGAAAACAGAGGCAGTGCTCCCCAGACCCCACCCAGCACAGCCAGGCCACTGCCAGTAACCACAGCTGACTTTTCTCTCACCACCCCACAGCACATCAGTACCATCCTCCTGGAAGAAACCCTCCCCCAGGGAGACAGACCCTTGCTGGGTGCTGATGTTTCAGCACACTGTCAGGGACCTTCCAAAGGGCTGTCCCCTCGGTTTCCCAAGCAGAAACTGTTTCCTTTCTCTTCGAGAGAGAGGAGAAGCTTCACTGAAATAGATACTGGAGAAGACGAAGACTTCTTGGAGCTCCAAGGGGCAAGGCCAGACATGCAAGCAGACTCTAGCCCAAACTGCTTTGCAGATAAGCCTAGTGATGGGAGAGACCCTTTAAGAGAAGAGGGCTGTGTGGGCTCTTCCTCCCCCCAGAACACGAGTCACAACTGTAGGCAAGACATTTGTCATGCTGTGGGTGAAGTCAAAAAGGAGAGTAGTCAAGAAGGGTACAAGATGGAAAACCACTTATTTGCCCCAGAAATTCATTCCAACCCAGGCGACACAGGTTATTGTCCCACACGTGAAACCAGCATGTGACTAGTTACAAAAGCAATAATAATAATAATAAAACTTGTTTCTTAAAACACGGTTAACGATGCCTGTGAACTAAAACTTGGGAAGCCCCTATCCCCCCCAAAAAAAGTGCATAAAATGTTATTTTTTGCATGGCATGAACAGTTTAGTTTAAGTACTGTTTAAATAAACAGTCAAGACTTCATTTTGTAACAAACAAAAACAACTGAAGAATAGTAAACCAATAAAGAGAGCTCTATTAGGAACCAGTCCTCTGCAATGTCTGACATTTTTGATCCTTTCAAATTGTAGGCAGAGTTTCAAGTTTTAACTTTTATGTTATAATGAATTTTAGAATTTGCACATGAAAGGATGAAATGTCATTGCATGCATTCATAATTATGAGGAGTAAGGTGCTTTGAGCTTGCAAAATGCATAACTTTGTAAATAACGGGGTCTGGATGCAGAAGTGTCAAGAATGTGTGGAAACAAGTCTTTGAGACACAGGTATTTCCTTCACAGCTACTGCCTGGAGGAGCTATACAGACTTCCAGTTGCAAAATTGCAACCTCTTCTTAAACCGTCTCGCATATCTTGCTTTGGGTTATAAAGCTCTTATAAGAACATTCATTTAAAGGAATACAGTATTTTCATTTATTTGTGCTATAATCCATAGGGTATGTTTTTCTTTTTTGTTTCTGTTTAGTTGTGGCATTTGTGATTTTATTCATAAATCATGGAAATCAGCAAGATTTAATGACCAGGTATCACAGTATTTGGAATGTAAGCTTGAAATTTTACCAATAAGTTAGATATCATGCCACAGCCTATTAGAGAAGTGCATTTTATTTAAAAACCTGAAAAATATATAAAGTGTTACATCATACAACAAAACTTTTTAAAAAATTGGCACTCCATATTTGGAAATTAGATTTTAAAAACTGTGTTCTGTCCATCTCAACATGACTGTGTTTTCCTCTTATATTCAATATAAACTTTTCAAACTAAAGATCTAAAATAATAATGTAGATATGGCAAAATGGAAGTTCCAGAGAGTGACAAACTAAAAGCAGAGCCATTTAAATAAGACTGTCACCCCTTCCAGAGATAAAGTTGGTTTCGACATGAGGTACAAAGAAAAGACCTCGAAGAGGGTCACTGAGTGTTTCTCTGTATGGGGTAGAGGTTTGGGAAGTTTTTCCATCTTTCAAGATGTGAATTCTGCCGAAGCCACAGATGGCAGTAGCCCCACCAGTAACTACTATCACTAGAAACACCCCGTTAGGTTTCCAGACCCATCTCCTCAGGATTAACCTTGATGAAAGCCACTTCTAGCATTTTCCACTGAGAATGGTGAAATCCAGAGGAGCTAAGGCACATGCTGGAGGTTTCCCTGTTGGAAAGGTCTGTCCTAGAGCCCGGGTCATTCTGATCCACCTTACTTTACAGGAATCAAGGCTCTGATCACCGATGTGCGATGACCAGAGGTGCAATCCTGTATAAGCGTCCACAATCTCTTTGAGTCTCAATCTTGCCCAAATGAAAACCAAGAAAAAATAATACCCAACTGCCTTAAGGCTTCAAATGAATGATTCCTTGGTCTCCCATGAATGTCCAGATTTTGCTTCAGCAAAATGCATTTTGCACCTGTGGGTATAAATTTCAGGGAAATAGGAAAATGATGAGTCAAATTAAAAGCACAGCTTATTGTGTAAAGGGGAAACAAGCATTCTATATTTTATTCTATTTGTTGAAGGAAAAAAAACTCAGGGAGAAAAAAATAGTCCAAATATTAAAATCTAGCTTCAGACTTTAACATTACGTTATGAACAAAATCTGGTCATTAAATCTCAGATGAGAAAACAAGCTTTGATCTTAGCTGGAATCTAAGCAGCCTGCTGCTAAAATAATTATTTAAAACATTCTTGTTTTCATTGTACTTAGAATTTCTGTTTCTTATGTTTCAAAACATAACCTTCAAGAGTTTATGGTCATTATCATTGATATTTACATTACTCATACTTATTTCAGTGTGTAAAACTAAATGTTGATCACTTTTTGTAAAGCTAGAGTGTTTGAATTTTCTATAGTTTTTCAAAGTCAAACAGTTTAATCTATTGTTAGATGAATAACAAGTTATGAAAATCATTTTATATAGCCTCATGAAGGAGTTATTTTCTGATGTCTGTTATTGATATATCTCAATTTTTAAAATTCACTTTGCTGCACAGTGGACTTATAGTCCTGACAGTTGACTAAGGTCCCACCATTCATGTGTCTGCTGCAGAATTCCTAATATCAGTAGCTTTGCCTAGTCAAGCCTCCATGGAAGTGTTCTACCTAAAATCCCTTGCCCCTTCAATGTAAATGAGAGAAGTGTCTTTGTTTCCTTTTCATTTGTTTAAGTTTTAAAGAATTTTCAAAAATATCCCATGGAGAGTTTTTCCTTCAATTCATCCTAGTTCCTCTGGGCCAATAGTCTTTAGTTCAGAAAAATAGAAAATTTTCCTCTCAAAAAATCTTTGAATCTGATATCCCACAGGGAAGCAGTTTGGTGACGGGGGCTTCCAAGATGTATCTGTGCAATGCTTCGTAAACCTTTTCCACAAACTGCACCTAATTCAGAGAATGAACATGTATGCCTGGAAGGACCTGGACATATGCCTAGAGTTCTTTTGAAGTCTTATAAGTTTTACATTAAAATTCATGTAAATGCTGCATTGTACTCTGTGAAATACTTGTTTCAATATTTTAAAATGATGTTTTGTATTATTTACCAACTAGCAAAATTAATATTCTTATAATGTCAGATGCTTCTCTTGCATCCCCTAGATAATGCATCCCCAATTTAAGAAGCACCGCCTCAATATAGATTATAGGCAGGAATATAGAATTGGTGTCCTGAAGACTACTGAAAATTTCTGCTGCTGATAGAGTTCGTTCACTGACGCTAACTCAGAGACCAGGGACAAATGTCGAAATGTAGACTATTTGAATGACTTCAAAATAGCACAGTCCCAGGAATGGTTAATCTGATTCTTCTGGCTCTCTTAATAACCAGTGCACATTGCCACAAGATTGTTTTAGCCCAAAGATTGAGACCATGCATGAGAGGATAGAAATAGGCATTAATACACATCTCAGGCAGGTTCACACTCTCAAGAGTGATTTATTAAGTGGATCCCTGCAGTTGACTTAACTAGTCTCTAAACAATTTCCCTAGAAATTTCTTCACTCTGGCACAACCAACTACATTGAAGCCAGCATTCCTTATGTGACTAGATTGGTAACAAGAAGACTATGTGCCAAGTGTCTATTCCCATTAATTCTTATCATTAACTGTCTCACTCTCATGTAGACATTAGCCAAGCAAAGTCAATAATTCAACTGTTTTTTCTTGAGATTTGAATTGTGAAAAAAAAACAAAAGCTTTATGTATGACAGTATAGTTTCTTCTCTCACAACAGTCTTCTGAATTACCAATAAAGGACAAAAGGGATTTTTACTCTTTGCTCAAGTTCACACAGGTCACTGGGGAATAGTGGGACTGGCCTCGGAATGTCATCTGGCTTCCAGTCTGGCATTCCAATATACCTAAGAAAATATGTTTAATTAGAGGCTTTTTACTATTAATATTTGGAATTGTGTAAATAAAACCAGAAGTGAATTTGTAGTCATGCAGTTTGCTTAATGCAGCAGTGGACTGTGCCAAATAGTAATGACTTGAGATAATTGGCATGGACCATATTTAGCACGTAGGTTTGTCAATTTGGAATTCTGGCCATAACAGAACACACCCCTTGGCTAAAGAGGAGAATGCACTGTTCATGATGCAATGTGACAAGCACATTAGGCAGAGGGCTTTAGGAAGCCATTTGATCTTTTGAATCAAAAGCAAATCAAACTTTAGAAATACTTCTGAGCTAAACTGAAAAATATTGTCTCATTGAATTTGATTGTCATTTCACTGTTCATTCACTTAGCAAATACTAGTTGCGCACTCTATATTCAACACCAGGCACTGAGGTACAACCCCCAACCTCATGGGGTTGCCCGGATTAATAATACCAGGCTGAAGACGATCTAGGTTACTGAAAAATGTCACTTTGGAGAATGGAAAAAAATCATTCAATGATCAAACCAAGGAAGCATATGACAGTAACAAATGATATTATTTTTCAAGGAACTATTTTCTTAAGAAATGGATGGCATAAAGCCTGATTATAATTATTTTTAATCATAGTTTAGTTTTTCAAACAGCACATTGTTGATCTGATTGCATGAAGTTATGAGTTGTCTTTTCCTAATTATCTGATAAATTTAAAAATAGTTTCAGGGCTAGGGATGTAGTTCCGTGGCACAGTGCTTGCCTAGCATGTGTGAGATCCTGGATCCATTTCTAGCACCTAAAACAAAATACAAAAATGAAAAATAAGTTTTCAGTTAGGTAAACTGCTTATCAAAATAGCTGATAATAGTCTATAAATAACTGGGGCAAAATTTAATACTAGTGAAAAGATCTATAAAAAGTTTACATTTTAATAGCATATTCAATTGCTCTATGGTTGAAAATGAAGCATTTTGGTGTTCTTTCTTACTTCTTATTGTTTATATGTAACATTTTAGGGATGTATCATGATTCCTACTTAGACTTCTAAATTTCTAATATTTAAAATTTAATATTCAGAAATCACTTAGCTTGATTCCAGGTCTTTATTCAGTAGGTCCACAAGGATTTGAAAATATATTGGATATTTTGCCACTATAATGTCCTCCTTCAAAGCTAAAAGAGAAAAACATAAAAGAAAAAAGAAAATAAATGGAAACTACAAAATCTAAATAGAAATGAAAATATCTACTAAGAGGAAAAGTCTCAATTATAAAATACTGGTGAATCTCCTATGTATTTTTCAACTTAGCACTTACTGTGATATATTGCTATCCAAATGGTTTCAATAACCATTTCTTCTACTTGCCTTTTTAAAACAGCCAGCCTGACTTAATTCCATAAATCCGTATTTATCATTGCTATTAATGCATAATCTCTTCTTTATGAAGTCTAAAAGCATTTTAACTTATAAATATACATATAAATACAGAAAGGTGGGAAAATTGCCTCTAATAATAAGTCATCTCAAGGCCAGCTAATGGATACAAGAACAAAAAAAAAGGAAGGACTAATAAAAATGTAAGTAAACTAGTGCATTTTAAAACAAATTGTATTAGATATGCATATCTACTTCTATATAACTTAGACTAAATATTTACTATTTACATGAAAATTAGAATTGAGGTCACAATTTCAACTTCACTTTTTCTTTTGAAGAAATTATTTGTTACCATCTAATAGATATTTCCAAATTACCTTATATAATTACCAAATTATAAACAAGGAAAACATCCCCTTTTATTTTTCCTCAACTTCATATTGACTGTTTTCATTCCTTAAATTCTGGATGTCCACCACATAATTTCTAAATACTCAGGCTTCAATTATAGTAGCTGTCTGAAATCTAGTGACAAGGTATTTCTGTTTTCTCCATTTAGTTATTTATTTTCTATATGTTTACTAATGCATTATGGTGGTACATAATGGTGGGATTTGTTGTTACATAGTCATACATGCACACAATATAACAATATAATTCAGCCAATATCATTTCCCAGTATTTCTCCTTTCCTTGGTCCCTTTCTTCTACTGATCTCCCTTCCATTTTTTTGACAATGTATTTCAATGAAGATGTTTCCCACTTTATCAAAAGAAAATAAGATTCCACCTAGAAATTATGCTTAAATTATCATTTTTAACTGTTCTGTTTTATTTTTTTAATCCCACCCTGTATGCTGTGATCAAAGTCATCACAACTTGCTGATCTAAACAAAGATGAATGTTAATCCGAGCAACTGTAGTTTATTGTCCATCCACTGTGACAATGTGGCTGAGTAGTTTTGATTGTTTTTGCCATGTTGCAACCTGAAACAGATTTTGGATGGCATACTCAGTAGCAAAATCAGCTTTTCAGAATCAAATAATAAAAAGAAACTTTCAGAATCAAGATCCAACACACAGAATAGTGACAACAGGGAAGAAGCTGAGGTTACAGGTTCAGAAGGACACCATGAGGCGCCATCCTGATTGTTATTCTCCACCTCGAGTGTCCTGTAGTTGTCAGTCTGAGATATGGTGAGCAGAACTTGAAAGAAAGGTCCTGACTCTTGGTTACCCCTTCATATAGCCAAAAATTAACTACATCCCAGGAATTTATTTTCCTTTCTTTTTTTTTAATGATCACTTCTCAGTTTTCTCTTTCTTATTCCCAGATACCTGATCATACTATTGCTATTCACTGAACCGCACTTTCAGAATATTTCACTCTGTTGCTTCTAAATCACAACAAAATCACGACTTTAGCTAAATATTTAACAGTGCCCTAATCTGCACTCTGGATACACAATAAATGTTACTTTGACCTTTCTGCCTTTAGTGGGAAGCTGAATAAGAACTCAAAGTGGTGGTGGTTTAAGAATCATGGATCTGTGAAGATGAAGCTATTGGATTGCTACATTTGAAAACCTACAGTTTCCATTCCACTTGAATATTACAAGTAAAGCCTGAAATACCCCTGAACTGACCCCGGTGAAATGGCAGGTGTTTTCTAAACTCCCTACAGACATCTGTGTCTGGCCAGAAACTCTGTTACAGCCAGATTTCTGGCCCATCTTTAGAACAAGATGCTTCTAACATTCTTATTTGCAGCATATGGGTTAGGCAATGTTTTGAACCTGCAAATTATACTCAAATCATAATGTTTAATTAAAATTAGATTTTTTGTAAGGAAAACAAATACACAGAAAGCAATATATACTATTTCCCAAATTACTTATTCAACAAAATGCTATCCCCAGAACTAAAAAAAAATGTATATGCTATGAAAAATATCACTAAAGAATTGGCAAAAATCTCATTTAGTTCAAAACCAAAGAAGAAAAAGAAAAACATGCAACTTAGAAAACACTAGGTTTGTTACACATAGCCAAGTTCCAAACTTATACAATTTTAAAGAAGTATGATATCAAAGCAGAAAATTCAAAAGTGAATGTACAAAAAATGTTTATTAAGCAAATGTGAGGTACCATTAGTACACTAGAACATTTTTAATAACTTTTAATATAACTACATAATGACTATGTCTGCTCCTAGTACATTATTTTCAATCTGAAGTTTTTTCTGTTTTTTTCTATTTGCTTGCTTGCTCTGCTTTGTTTGAAGAAGTGAGTGTAAAGGGAAGAAAGTGTTTAAAGGAGAAACACTGGGCATCTCATCAACATTACCTGCAGGGTCCTGGAGTATAAACCATTTGTGGGTATGAATCAGCCTTCCACCTTGTCAGGTTTCCCATCCTGGTTTGAAATCAGATTCTTGTGATCAGATCTCACATCCTGCTCATTCAAATGTTTCCTTCCTCTTCTGTGGGCAGTACACACCAGCAATCCTCCCCGCTTAAGAGTACATCAGGTACCAAGTCAAAGCAGGACCAATAGGACATTAGCAACAGGAATTTGAAGCCCAAAGCCAAAAGGGTGTCCAAGAGGTCAGAAAACTTAGGCTTGAGGATGAAGGAACTGTCTGAATAGAGTATGATGACATGGTTTGATCAACGAAACAATAACACAATGTGTTCCCCTATGATTAATCAAAATAATAATAACAATGACAACAAAACAACAAGTTTGTTTTCTTTTGGTGGTGCTGGATATCAAACCCAGGACACTGTACATGCTACTAAACATGCACTTCACTACTGAGCCCTCTCATCCCAAAGACACTGTATTTCTTAAGCCTCTACTAAGTTTTTGAACTTCAAAGGTAAATTGCTGGGTTGATGAGAAAGATGATACCTAATTTGTTAATTTATTACATGGCATCATCCTAAATGCTAACTTTCTACTAGATAAGTTGTGTGTGTGTGTGTGTGTGTGTGTGTGTGTGTGTGACCAATTAGTATGTCTATTATCAGGGCAGTATAACAAGAGGAAAATACAAACATTACCCTTTTCATTTTCAATGGTAACAAATACTTCAATCAGGGAAAACTAACATTATTTTGGTAGTTTTTATATGGCCCCTGGGCCCAAAGTGTAATAGCCATTTAAACAAAATTTAGCAAAGCATATTAGAGGTGGAGAGAAAGCCATATTGAAAAATTATACTTTGCTGTACCTCTAACTACAAATAAGTCACTTGTCAAATAGAAATTTTAAGAAATGATTTTATGTAAAATATCTTTAGGTGACCATTTGAAATTAATATTTCTAATTTTATTATAAATCTTAGGTTTTTCAAAAAGACTATTATAACTTAAATGAGAGGGTTTATAGGGAAGTGCCTAGCATAATGCCTCACAAATTGGAGATACGTATTTTAAAAAATACAAAAAATATTCCAAAAGAAATAATTTAACTCACATTTGTGTTCTAATTACTTCATCTTCTCACATTCTTCTGTGGCATCCTAAACAATCAAAAATTTGAACATGTGTGTGTGCATGTGTGTGTAAATATAACTATTGCTATGTAAAATGGAGGGATTTTTTATTTGCTAAGTTATATACATACATAAATCTGCCCCATGTGGCTTTGAAAAGAGACTGACAGTATTTTGACAATGGCATGCTACAAAAACTAGGTAACACGTTTTTTAACCTAATTGCCTTAAATTTATAATGTATAATAGACAAACACCAATTTCTTCTAGAGGAAGATAACTTCTTACAATGACTAAGACTTTAGATATATTATCTATTTGAAGAGTCTTTTATACACTCCTCCAAATTTAAATATACTTCATCATTTTGGGAATATTCAATATGTGAGTCCATCTTTCTTGCTTTAAACACTTGTAAACCTATGAAGACATTTCATAAATTAATTCATAACCAATGTGATTCCAGATTTACCATGATTAACCATTTGCCAGAATAAACTATGAGAACAAAAGCTTTTGGTGTTAAAAAAAACTTCTTAGCTGGGCATAATGGCACACACCTGTAATTCCAGTGACTCAGGAGGCTAAGGCAAGAGGATCGCAGGTTTGAGACCAGCCTGAGCAACTTAACAAGACCTTGTCTCAAAATAAAAAATTAAAAAGGCTGGGGATATAGTTTAGTGATAGAGCAGCATGGGGTTCAATCCCTAGTACAAAAAAATCTTCATTAAATTTTGTTTTGAAATCTAAAGTATAGATTTCCATTTATATCTAAATGGAAATATGGAAATCTAGATTTCCATAGAATCTAAAGTATAGATTTTATTGGAGACTTTTACTTGGTTTTAACATTAAATCTTATTGATCAAGAAACATAATAGTGAAGCTAATTTTTAATTTCAATTTTTTTAAAAATACTGGGACATAAAATTTAGATAGAGCCCTATGTCCTTATGAGCACTGGAGCTGGGTGATGACCAAGGACTACATATAATGCAACACATTATACAGTCCTTACACTGTCTAACCACAACTACTCTAGCCAAATCTACAAATTCCTTTGTAGATTTAATGGAAGAATTTCCATTTAAAGGAAGAATTTCCATTAAATCTACAAAGGAATTTCCAAGATACATTAAAATTTCACCTTCAGAGAATTCAGTAGCCATCATAATATTTAAATAATACTGATGATAATACTTTAAATTATACTGAAAACAATACCTTAATGGTTATTTCAGAGTTGCTTGATTGGTTAGTTGGAGGTGTTTGTTAGTTTGGGAGTTTTCGGGGGGAGGTTTGCCTAGTAATTTTATGAAAACTTTAGTGTAACACATGACTTAGTGGGACTATCAATTTATTATGATGCTTTAAGAAGTAATTCATGTTCTAAATCATAATTGCATGATAACAGATCTTATTACTATTTAGTTATAGCCTAATAAATACTGTATTCCTCTGTTTTCTCAAAAAAATATGAATTCCTAGTTTAATCACTAGTATTCTGAGAAAGCATTATCTGCCCAACCAGCTTGCTAAATGTATTTATACCTGTCTTTGTGTAGCTCATATAAAAACCCAGCGTGGGCTGTCCTATGTCTGCTGCATTCAAGAGCTGCCCTGTGATCTTCTCATCTCACTATAACACCACCTTCTGTCAGTGTCATGTATATAGGCCAAGGTACAAAAACAACTGTAAACTGCTTACTCAACATCTAGTCCAAAAAAGGTCTGAGGCAGTCCAATAACACTGTTAGTTAAAATGTCTCACCATGTGAATCGTGATCTGTGCATTCTTGACCGTGAATACTGAAATAGTATTTTTTGACTGGTTTTTCAAGCTTGTAATTCAAATCTCTGTGTCATATCTACATAGTCAATATGTCAAATAATTCAGTTTAAAAGTATCGCCAATAACTAACTAAAAAGAAATATCCCATATAATTGCTTAAATTATTTTGTTGCCAATGCAGGCCTGCCTCAAGTGGTTTCTTTTTTTTTTTTTTTAATGTTTATTTTTTAGTTGTAGGTGGACACAATATCTTTATTTTATTTTTATGTGGTGCTGAGGATCGAACCCAGTGCCTCCTGTGTGCTAGGCGAGCACGCAACCACTGCACCATAACCCCAGCCCCTCAAGTGGTTTCTTTCACCACTATTATGTGTAAAATAAAGGGAGGAAGGTTATGGTGAATTTTTCCTCGTCTGACATTAGCTCTTTTCACGAATCAAAAGATGCACATTCCTCAGAGGTGACCCAGCTACTGAGGTCTGGCGTTCCAAGGTATATAATATTTCTTTTTGGTGTCCAAAAGCTAAAGGTTGGGGGTTGGGATGTATTTTAGTGGTAGAACACTTGCCTGGCATGCATAAGGCCCTGGGTTCAATCCCCAAGCACACACACACAAAAAGATTTAAGGCAGATATTCACAAAATTAACTTCTATATGGACTTTCAAAGACCAGTATTTGAAAAGAATAGGGAAGGAGGGAGAGGGAAGGAAAGAGGGAAGGAGGGAAATGTATTTAGAATCAGGAAGAGGAGCCTGAATTATCCATTTTTTTTTTCTGGTTTACTAGAGTCATATTTTTTTTTTAATTTTTCTAACTACAAAACTCATTAATTCAACATTTAATGTTGAATTATAAGTTTATTGTTAAACTCAGGACAACTCTGTGAAGATTCACAAAGTAATTTGGGGAAAACTTATGGTGAAGTTATCCAGTATTATCAGTAATTAATACATAAAAAAAAAATTTTTGTTGGGAAAAACCCTGGGTGATTTCTCTAGGAAACAGATTAATGTACAGCCTATTCTTTTTCTCAAGCTGGAGAGATTTTAATTTTTTTCTATTAAGTCCCTAGTATATCCCAGATTAAAAATACTCAAAACTATTTTTAAAACCTAAGGAGTAAAGTATCAGAAATTAAATATTAAAAACATAGTTCTTAAAAATGCTATCATATATATATTAAGTAAAACTTCATATTTCTAAGTCATACATGGTATTAGGTTTATAGGTACAATCGCATGAAGCATCCTTCACTTTCATTAACCTTAATGTTTTAGAGGGTTTTCATACTAGTCTATGAATGCTCTGGATGCTGCAGGGAAAAACAAGCACAATCAGTATTTTATTTTTAAGCATTCTCAATTGAGTTAACCTATCTTGTCTACACACATAAGAGCATTAGCCTTTTATCTCATACTGTGTTGAAATACTTTTAATACAGATTCTTGATAGAAACAAAAGCATATATGTAAGTGGTTAAGTCTTGTCCTAGTCTCATTCATCTGCCTCCATGTGCTTTATTTCTTTATATTTGCAAACAAAATGTTTTGATTTCAGTTCTATAAAAAGGATATGACTTAGCATACTCATGTGTGTTCTGCTGTCCATCCTGCACCATTAATACAATGCCTTTCTCTCCCATTTAATGGTGTTTGTATCAGTGTTCCCATATCTGCTGCATTTTAACTCCATTAAAAGAAAATGTGATTTTGCATTAATAGTTTTGCTGATCGACTCAATATTTCTGCACCAATCAGCATACTTATATGCATGTAGTAGTCTGTACAATTGTTCAACATCGAAATACTTGTTTACTTTATGTCAAAATGTCTATAAAATTGCTGGCATTGTTCTCCATTTCAGTCTGGTAGAATAAGCAAGATAGAAAATAAATGTGTAAATGAATCATCTGTGTCATTTCAGTTCTCTGCATGAAGCCACTTTAACATTAAGCATGGCATACATGCCACCTCCCAACAACCCATGGTTTCTTGACACCTCATTACTGACTCTTTAGGCAGGTGGCTTTTGGAGGAAGTAAAGGATAAAACTGCCAAGTCTCAGGGAAAAAAATAAAAGTTGGAATCATTGCCATTCAAAGAAATGAAAGACTGTACTCTCCTTTTTCAAAGAAATCCTTTTAGGTAGCTGACAGATACATGTCACTTGGTTTGTATTTTTAAAAACATTCAATTGAAAGCACCTTGCCAAAACTCTAGGGTGAGATAATCAAAGAGCTTTGAGATAGTCTAACACTACCATTCCTGAAACCAATTCAGAACAGCCCTGTGGTTAAATCAAGTCTTAACTCCTGACCCCAAAGCAAGCTTCATAGGCATGTGAACTATGCACTTGCACAAAAGTACAGATATGCACGGAGTCCTGCACTTAATTTAACACCCTGTGTTGTCATCTTGAAATTGTTTGCATTTTTTGAAGAGGCCCTATATTTTCATTTTGCATTAGGTCCCATACATTACATAGCCAGTCCTGCCTGCACAGTGAGATAAATGATAAGACTGCCCATTGATTTAGACTCTTCAAGGCAAGAGGTTATCAGATAATGAGAAGAGAGGTTTATTTAGTAAAAAATAAAAACTCTTACACAGTATTTACCACGTACCAAGTCCTGTATACTTATTTGCTCATTTAACTCTCATAATGCTAGTGTTATTATCACTCCCATTTTACAAAAAAAAAAAAGGAAGTCAGAGAAGTTAAGTAAGGTCATACAACATACTGCTTAAGGTCATACAACTAGAAAAACCACAATGTGAAGCAAGGCACCTTGGCTACAGAATATGGGCACTTGACCACCTAAGCCATGCTGGCTCTAGTTTTGCTATGCTACCTTTCCATCAAAGAAAAGTACCTTATTTTGTTTGTTAATAGAGTTCTGGGGGTATGTGTTACAGTCTTAACTTAAGGAACATTGCTTAATATTCTAAAAGTTTCAAGGATGACAACTTCTGAGAAATTGCAGCTCTCCACAGCAAAACTTGCTACCAAAGACATTTGCCTGTGTTAAATTAATAAGAGATGGCTATAAACATTTAAGTAAAATATTACAAATGAATTTTGCTCTGTCACAAATGTGAGTTCAGAGGGCCTAGTCTCTCTAAGCCAACCCCTTCACTAAGCAGTGAGCAGAGAGAAATACACAGAGGAAGGTGAGCCTTGGGCTTGATGATATTTCCCTCCATCACCCTCTGACTTCCTAGCTCAGATGCTACCACACATCTTCCTAAAATAAGAAGGACCAGGATACATAAACAAATGCCACCATAGTTGTCGTTTTATTTAAAAGAAGACAAAGTACATCAAAGATGCATTTTTATGGACATAAGAGGTTGAGACTGGTAAAGCAGAAAAACTCAGTCCTAGATTCTAAGAATTAGAAAAAATACAATGTTTTCACTGTTCATTCAGTTTGCAAAAACCATTCTACCCTGGACTAATGCTTGAGGTCCAAAGTCATAGACAAGAGGGATCCCCCAAAAGCCCACTGTACACTTCATGTTTAACTGTACCACTTAGAAGCTGCTGATCCAGTCAAAAGATTATAGCATTCTCTCCAGTTATCCCAAAGGGGCAGTAGTCCCCAGAGGAAGATCAACTTGTTCACCTAAGGAAATATAAAGCTCCCAAATAAACTGTTCTATCTACCTACCACACTCATCTCCTGAACCCTCCTTTACTGAAAATCAGGAAACAATACACAAAGAGAGAAAATAATTGGGAGAAGTCATCCACCCATCAAAACTATGAGAAATGGAACAAAACTAAATCTTCCTCCTGTTGACTCAGATGAATACAAAATTTTCACCCCAGGTATGGTCCCTTCTCTCTGCTCCAGTCCATCCTATTCCTCCTCTTTCCTGGGTCTTACAAAAATAAATCCTATAGTGCATGATTTGTGCAACAAAAAAGATGGAGGTGGGAGGGGGAATAATAGCATGGCATCTACTCTAAGAGAACTAAAAAAGAATTTTTCTCCCTTTTCCACCTTCTCCCATATTCAACATCATATAAACAGATGGGCTTAACAGTGTGACTCAGATGGCTGCAGAATAGCAGAGACTGCTGGATCAAAAACTGAGCATATTCCTTACTTCATCCCCAGGGGTTTCTTCTTTCTACCCTATGACTCCTCTGTCAGTCTTCTAAGGGCTAAATATTGTCAAGTCCCCAGCAAGCACTTTAGAGCTCAACTAGGAAAGTGGCTAATGGCCCTAGTCAAGGTTAAATGTTGCATGGAAGTCAGAGATTGGGTGAAACATTGTGACACTTTCCATGACTTTGAATTTTGTCATTCCTCACATATGAAGCCAGTGCGTTGCCAGGCAGCATCAGTATAAAGCATGAAAGAAGCTCACCACAATGCTCAAGGTTGTTACAAGACACAGGGCTTACTTCTGGCCTCTATAATTCACCAATAGCTTGAAGGAACTGGAAGCACCTTCAAACAAGAACCAAAGGGACCTCTCTGGCCAAGTAAAAGAGAATAGGAAAGATGAGAAATAAATGGTTGACCTGAGAAACAGAAATATGTTCAAGGGCAAATTTTTTAAAATTATACCACCATTTTTGGAAGACAGTAATAACATTCATATGAAAACATTTTGTTGAATTATTTTTTAAAATAATCAATAATTACTCGAAGTATCTTGTACCTTTATGCGCTGGGCTCTATGCTTAAGTAAGTACCAGGGCCCCAACATGAGTAAGATGAGGTCCTTGCCCTCCAAGAACTTATAGTCTACATAATGGGGATGGCAAAAGTTGACACAAGTGTGTCATTCATCAATATCAACCACTAATCATGCATTCCTTCCCACTGAGTCAGGATGCAACTTTAGGATATAACATCCAAATCAACCACAACCAGGCAGTCAGAATTGCTAATACCAAAATTACTCAATGTTCCTTATCACCAGGTAGACAAGGAACCTGATGTCTCCCTCTATTATAATGATCATAATTATTATTATGGTGGCTTTGAGAGCCCATTATATGCCAGACACTGTACTTCATACGTGTTACTATCTCCTTCAATTCTGTCTCTCTAAAGAGGTTGGTTAACAGAAGTCTTTTGTGGTCATCAATGAACAGTCATTTAAAGGAAATGGGAATAAACTCCAGTATGAGGAAATTAGATGTCTTTCAGAGAAATTTTCCACGTGTGATGGATGCTTCCCATTAGCGATAACGAGAGAGCTGGTGAGATCTTCTTCCCAGGATGTCTTCGGAATTAGGATAGATTCTCACTCAGCTGTAATGAGAAGTGCAAACCTGTCTGAATGAAGAAGGACAAACCAGATGACCTTTCTGTGTTCTTTTCATTTCCAAGATTCTATAATTTGTGATGTTCCAGAATCAAATTTATTTTTTGCTGAAGTCTGGTAAATTGTCTTCATTAAATTGTCTCCACATCCACTTAGCACAGATGACAAATTAGCAAGGTGGGGAGGGACAAGCAATTTGTAAAAACATATTTTGAACTTCTCATAATTGCGTATCTACATTTTGTATGGAAGCACATATCTTGTTTAGAGAATCACTCTCAAAAGTATCCCAAAGCAAACACTAGATATGATGCAAAAGGTTAAATCCTAGATACCCAAGCAAACAAATCACTGTAACTTGTACAAATGCATTAATTTGTGCTGAAATTCCTTGTGTTAGTATGGGTCTAATTTCATGAGCATTTATTACTTGTAGACACAAATTGATTCTGAAATGTCAATAATCTAAGGAAGCAATAAAAACAATAATAATCTTAGATGAATTTATTTTGAAAATTCCATTTTTTTCTAAGCAGAATTCATAAAAATATTCACATTGCACCTGATTTTAACAAGAAACCCCTTATAATGCTTGCATAGTATTTTCTCAATGGAACTACAATTTTAAATAATAAAAGCTCATTCTATTTCTCAGGCTTTAAATAATGACACCCCACTGTTTATATTCCATTCTATAGGACCATCTAGCTTTATCTATTCTTAAACCTGTTGTTTATGGAGTGAAATAAAGCCTATTAGATTTTTTGTCCCTATCTCTACTGTTTCCCAGAGCAGGGATAACCTAGATCTTCCCAATAAACTAGAATTCCAATTTCCAATAACTAACTTAGGGAAAGGGCAAAGCACATACCAGCCACTAGAGGAAAGAAATGGGGCACAGGAAAAAGGTGAAACTGGAAAAGCAATTTACCAATTATCAAGCCCATTATCAAAGCAGGAAATATAGCAGGAGTAAAAGTATAAAGACTTCTGCCTTTTTCTTTTTTTTTTTTTTTTGGTACTGAGGATTGAACCCAGAGGTGCTTTCCCACTGAACTATATCTCAAGTCCTTTTCATTTTATTTTATTTTTGGTACTGGGGATTGAACTCAAGGGCACTCGACCACTGAGCCACATTCCCAGCCCTGTTTTGTGTTTTATGTAGAGACAGGGTCTCACTGAGTTGCTTAGTGCCTCACCATTGCTGAGGCTGGCTTTGAACTCGCGATTCTCCTGTCTCAGTCTCCCAAAGTGCTGGGATTACAGGCTTGCGCCACCGCACCGGGCTCCATTTTATTTCTTTATTTTGAGGCAGTGTCTCACTAAGTTGCTGAAGGCCTCACACATTGCTGAGGCTCACCTAGAACTTGCAATCCTCCTTCCTTAGCCTCCCAAGTTGCTGGGAGTACAGGTATGAGCCACCATGTTTGGCAATTTCTGATTTTTCAATGATAGAATTTTAAATGTTATTTCTCCCCCGCCTTTTTTTTCTTTTACACAGTATTTTTTAAAAATCACTAGGGAAAAGAAAATCTAACAATTCATGAGTCCTGAACATTGCATCTATTTAGACTTCACTAAGATTTTAGGCATTTGCTAATCATATCAAATAGATGCTTCCACTTTATGAGTACAATCCTCTCAGTGGCTCTATGGATGCTGTTACATCACTGACTGGATACAGTACCAGGAGAGGGAATTAGGGTAGCCAGAAATGGCAGTGAGTCATTGTTGAGGGCACAAGATATAGTCATCACTTGACTCCAAGCCATACTAACTACGTTGTTCTCTATTACATCTCTCCACTTTATTTCCCTCATAGCTTATCATACTCTGAATATTTCTTGTTCACTTACTTGTTGACTTGTTTAGTATTTGTTTCCTATACCTACCTCAACCAGAATAAGCACTTCATGTATGTGGCAAATAGACTGCCTGTTCATCTCCATAGTTGTTGCACCTAGATAGCACTCAGTAAATATATATTAAATGAAAAGGTGAGATGATGAAGACTGAAAAAAGAGAAGCTGTGTTAGCTTTCTGTCACTGCGAGAAAATAACTGAGATAATCAAAAGTGGAAAGGTTTATTTTGGCTCATAGTTTCAGAGGTTTCAGTCCATGGTCAGTTGGCTCCATTGTTTCTGGGCCTGTGATGATATAGAACATCATGGCAGGGAGGGTGTGGCAGAGACAAACACTTTACCTGATGGCAGCCAGGAAGCTGAGAGTGAGAATGAGAGTGAAAGGCACAGAAAGAGAGCAAGGCAAGAGGGGTGGGGCCAGGACAAAATATACCCATCCAGGGCATACCCTCAATGAGCTACTTCCTCCAATTAGACCCTACCTTCTGAGATTTCCACCACCTCCCAATAGCCAGTTGAGTTGTGAATTCATAAGTGGATTAATTCATTAATGAGTTCAGAGCCTTCATGATTCAGTCACTTCCCAAAGGGCCCACCTCTGAATACTGCCGGGGACCAAGCCTTCAACACATGAGCTTTCAGGGGACATTTAAAATCCAAACCATAACAGAAAGAAAAGCTGTTATCCCAGAAGGATGAGAACAGGAATAGATCTGAGGAAGTCTAGGTAAAAGGTTCAGAACCAAAGCGTATTAAGTGAATGGGAACCAGGACATTCATTCCCAGGAAGGACTTGAGATGAGGATGTCTTGAATGAGTCACAACAAGCTGAGCTCCTTACATTACCACAAAGTATTGTGATAAAACCAAAGGAGAAATAGAAGCAACTTCCTACCTCAAGGAGCCTGCAGTCTGGTAGGGAGACATCCTGTAAGTTATCATCCATTAAAAGTGGCAAATAAAATAGATACTGGGATAGAAGTACAAGCACTGTAGGCAGTATAGAAGTTAGATGTGGAGGGCCGAGATTGTAGCTCAGTGGTAGAGCGCTTGCCTCGCATGCGTGAGCCACTGGGCTCAATCCTCAGCACCACATAAAAATGAATAAATAAATAAAATAAAGATATTGTGTTCATCTACAACTAAAAAAAATTTTTTTTAAGTTAGATGTGGAGATCTCAGAGGGATGCACCAAGTAGGCAACATACATGCTGAAGGGTTTCTAAGAAGCAGAGAAAGGAAAAGAAAGCATTCAACCATGGTTAAAGACATAAAAGTGCCCAATGTGTTCCAGAAACAGTAAATATATCAGAAAATACATGAAGAATAGAGTGGCTCAGGTCTAGAGCTCACAGAACCCTGAAAGTCATGCAAAGGAATTTTACCTTTACTCAGAAAAGACTACAATTCCTTGAAGAAGAGAGTGCCATGGGCTGGGGTTATAGCTCAGTGGTACAGTGCTTGCCTCGCATGCGTGAGTCACTGGGTTCAATCCTCAGCACCACAAAAATATAAATAAATAAAATAAAGATATTGCATCCATCTACAACTAAAAAAAATTTTTTAAAAAGAGTGCCATGATCAAATATGAAGTGAAGGTATATGTGCAAATATGGAAGAAACTTGAAAGGCGGAAAAGTTTCCTAGCACTTGCCATGTGATAGAGAACATACTGGAACTTTATATGTCTAATCTTATATAATCTTCACAACAATGTGAGTGAGTCAAACGGTATTCTTGCCATTCATTTTATGGTTTGGAAACTGAGGCTTAAAAACTGAGTTTTAGGAATAGGAACACTATTTTAATAATTTAGATAAGAAATAATGAGGGTCTGAGCTAGGGATGGTAGTTCAATGGTAGAGCCCTTGTCTAGCATGTATGAAGCCCTGCATTCAATCCTTGGCACCAATAAAAAATAAAATAAGAAGAAGGAGGAGGAGGGGGAGGATATGAATAAGAACACAATAAGAATCAAAAAGAATGAAAAAAAAGACTTACACTTTAGAAAACTGCATTTTATTATGTGCATTGTTCTCTATTATTTTCATTAGGACACTTCATATCACAAGTGATCAAAAAAATCAGTTACTTAATAATGAAAGAAAATTATTGGTTCAGGAATTGAAAACTTCAGTAATAATTTCAAGGATGTCCTCTTCAGTGACTCATGCTATGATATCAAGGACCAAAAAGTGCTCATCCCACTGTTCTACCATCTACAGGGTCATTTTCATCTGTAGTCACCTCATGACGACATTGGAAGCTCCAGGCTCTCCCCTCATCACTAACTATAGCTGCCTTGGCTTCAGGATTAATATCTTTATGTAACTTTGTGGCAAAGGAGCATTGTTAATGCAAAAAGAAATCAGAAGAAACTAGAAATGCCAAAGCTGACAAATCCCAAAACATTAGGAAGTGACCATCATCCTTTATGATTACTATTGGTTAACTGTCTGGTACACCTCTAGAGTCTCTTCTTTCTACAATGTTAGCTACATAGACTATGAATACCTATTAGGGTTTAGTTATGAAGTGTCCCCCCAAAAGCTTGTGTTAGGCAATACAGGAATGTTCAGAGGTGAAATGATTAGATTATGAGAGCTGTAGCATCCTCAATGGATGGATTCATTTGATAAATGGATTAATAATTTGAAAGGACTGTTGAGTGGTAAAGGTGGGCAGGTAGGGTTTGGCTGGAGAAAGTAGGTCACTAGGGGTGTGCTCTTAGGGATTATAATTTTTCCCTAACTCTTCGAGCATGGTCTCTGTCTTTCTCTCACTCTCGCTCTCGCTCTCGCTCTCTTTCCTCTTTCTCTCTCCCCAATCTTGGCTACCATGAGCTGAGCAGCTCCCCACTGCCTGTCCTTCTACCATGATGTTCCATCTTATTTTGGGCCCAGACCAATGGAGTTGGACAATCATGCACTGAATCTCTGAAACTGTGAGCCCCAAAATAAACTTTTCCTCCTCTAAGCTATTCTTATTGGGTTTTTAGTCACAGTGACAAAAAGTTGACTAACACAACAACTCTCCATATGACCTTGTAATAGTTTCTACGGAGAATATAGATATTCGTTCAGTATTTCTTCTGTTGACTGTTGTTGTCAACATTTTTTTCATTTTTATTATTGTTGATTTATAAAAATTTTTTCTACCAATTTACAACTCATTTTTGTTTGGTTTTTTTTTTTTTTTTTTGGTACTGAGGATTGAACTCAGGGGCACTCGACCACTGAGCCACATCCCCAGCCCTATTTTGTGTTTTATGTAGAGACAGGGTCTCACTGAGTTGCTTAGTGCCTCGCCATTGCTGAGGCTGGCTTTGAACTCACGATTCTCCTGTCTCAGCCTCCCTAAGTGCTGGGATTACAAGCGTGAGCCACCGCGCCCGGCT